>JACXGK010005945.1:0-30697 GCA_016801125.1 Novumbra hubbsi
GGCTCCTGGGCCACCTCACGCCTGCCCATTTGTATGGAGCAGGGTCAACAGACTAGCAGGCTGTTGTGACAGCTGTGCCTGTCCAGACCCAGTGTGAATAGAAAGGCTGCCCCCCCCCTTCCCCAAAGGAGGATTAGTCTGAAGGAGAAAGGAGAGACCGATGGACCACAATGCTTCTCTATCTCCGAGATAACACCCATGTTCCCCTTTTAGTGCATATCTTCTGACTAAGGCCCCACAGGGCTGCGGTAACACCGGTATATGGAACAGGGTGTGTTTTGGGACTTCCTAGCACCTGGTTCTGGGGGCAAACATGGCGGCAGTGTGAGGCAACACCTGAAGAGCGGTGACAAATGTATCCATGACAACCTGAAGTTATTCTGTAGAAAACAGCAGTGTGGTTAGCTAGCAACAAATGAACTAGTCATTTAGACACTGGTCGCAGGGAGAGGATAAATGATCATGCTGGAAAATGTTTTCCAGACAATGTGCTCACTGTACCTCGGAGACGAAGTGGTTTGGGCTGTGGCCTGCCGTCACTCCAAGACCTTGTCCTTCACAAACCTGCAACATGGGAAAAAGCGCACACACACACACACACACACACACAACATCCGTGACTCAGGAGAAGAATTCACACTAAAAATAAGCGCAGTGCTCTACATTTACATTTAATTAAAAACTGTACGTCTCAAACCAAAGGCTTTGATACTATTCCGAACCAGATCGGAGCCTAAAGTCAGAGGAGCCTCAGAGGATCTGTGGGGGGGGGGAAATAATGGCCTTGGAAATGCTGAAATTACAGGTCTAGTAGTCATGCAGATGGAACGACCCTCGTCAGGCTGGTGGGGAAGGAGCCTGTCTCCTCCTCCACCCAGATACCAGTCTGCCTCAGTGTAGACACCAACATCCTCCGTCCGAGCACCGGTGGCCGCAGCCGGGAGACAGAAGACAAGGTGCCGTGATGGTGCACCGTCAGTATCACCGTGGCTTAACGCCAAAAACGCCAAACAAGGCACCAATGCACAGCTCAAACAACGCTGAACGCTCCGTTGTTGTGGGATCTAGTCGTCTTAGATCTATACACACCCTGCGTCCAGAGACGAGGTGTCAGTGACGCTGACTGACTCCTCAGAGGTCTCTGGAAGCAATTAAGAGGCTCCTTAAGTTACAGGCGCTGAAATCCTCCAACAATAAAAAGAAACCGCTGGGCAGTGAGAGAGACAGGAGCCCAGTCCATTTGGAGTTAGGAATGCTGGCATCGGGTGGTCCTGTGGTCCGGGCCGCTGCAATGTGGGTTTGAGTCCGACCTACCGCTCTTTTTTCCAGGGGCTATAATTTACCGTTCAATAAAGCATAATATGCCCGGAAATTTTGCTTAAGAAATATTTATTTAAACGCAAGGGAGAGGTACTGGTCCAAAACGAGGGAGTGTTGGAATGGGTTTCTAATGGGCACAGGGAAGGTTAGAATTTTGTTAGTTACATTCCCCATTTTGGAGATTTTGTTTTATAATTTCTTCCATCCTGACCAAAGTTCCCTGTCCACTGGCTGGTACCTCCCACACACTTGTGGCCATACACATTTCGTTCAGAAGACAAACATTGTAAAAGCGTTTATTGGAACCATATCAGAGTCAATGACACCATACTGACCTATATCCACATACGAAACTGGCAGGTGGATAATTTGCTAGATCGGGTTAATTAGCGAGCATCCCACACATATAAATCACTAGTCTGACACTTTTTACACATTTACAATTTGTTCAAGAATAGGCAGCATCTAAGTCAGACACGTGGTTACCTATGGAAGACCAGTGAAGACATGTCCCAGGCAGCTCCAAAACTTCCCTTATTTATCTTCTTCGGGGGGGAGTCCAGACGACGCACTACACCACGATGATAAGCATAACTGCATTCTTGTTTTCATGTCAGTACCAGTCGACTACTCTATGGTTTAGGTAAAAACACTGAGAATGTAATTAAACCACTGATATGGTATGGTTTCATTATACATTTCAGATGATTTTGTCTAGAAAGACATACTAATAGAGCGCGTGACTTCGAAAGTATTGTGCCGGTTAAATTCGCGTGGTTAGCCATTACTAATAATGCCAGCGTCCAGTCCGTGCACGGGTTATTCTTTGAGTCCGCTAAAAAAACACCAATGAACGCTAAAAAGTCACTCTTGAGATCTGCGTCAACCTCTCTATACTGGCTACAAGGCTGGGAGGAATTGATTTCGGTTTGTTGAGTTTATTATACTAATTAGTCTTCGGCGTTGAATACGCAGAGCCGGGTCTTGGCCATGCTTGAAGTACGGTATTGGCATGTGTTGTGGATGTTTGGTGCATTAGCAAACTGCAAACGATTTGTTGAATATATTTTATATAGTCCAACAAACAAGTGTAGTAAGACAGGAATCGAGCGTGGGATGTCCATGGTGACGAACTTAAAACGTCTGGAGCGCACCCGTCTTTTCAACTGTGCCAGAAAAAATCCTTCTGAAACTAGTTATTTATGTTTTCAAACAGCGGCGTTATTGTCACGTTTGGTCGTAATCGTTAGGGTTTTGATGAATGCCACCAGGGGCAAGGGTGTTCAAATTGTTTTTGCATTACCAGGGAACGGTGATGTGGAAACATGTCAAACACCGGAGCATGGGCGCATCCGTTTTGACACCTCACGTCGAACATTCTCTCCCCCCCGTAAATTACGACCCGTCCCTGCAAGGGAGGCTTCCCCGCAGTTTACAAAGACCGTCAATTTATTTATTTTTTTGCCCCATGACAAGTGGCAGCTTGCAACAATTATCCACATGTGGCTTCCAGTAATGTCTCCTCCATCTCTGTTCCACTGAGTGGTCTAGCTGGCCCACTCTACAATGGCATTACACTGCCGCTGACTCAGGCTCATAGGAAAGAACTACACTGCTGGGAAGTCTTTCTCCATCTGCTGGTTTGAGTTCCCTATATTGAAAATTAGAATATTGTCATAATTAAATGGTGGCCTTGAGCAAGGCACTTAACCCTAAACACCCCTGTATGTTACTGTGGATAAGAGCATATGCTGAATGGCTAAAATGTAAATGACGGATTTGGGCATTACGATTGAGCTGCCAACACAGATCTACAGATCTCCATGTTAAATGAATGCCAGTGAGCATTGTAATACACAGGGATGGTTGACATAATGCAAAAACAGATGCTAACAGGAGCCTTTGTCCACAGAGCAAACATGAACGCCAGGCAACACAGTTTTAAGTCAGGCTATAATTGCATGGGAATCATGGGGGGAAAACAACCTCACAGAAGAACGTTTTAAACGTGTTTTCTTGTTCACACTGTACAGGCTTTGAATATATTTCCTCTGTCGTGGATGCATTGTTTTATCCGTTTCTTTTAATGTCATGAACAGTTTTGGACTTGAGGTTCAGTGCCGAGCACCTTCAATAAGCTGTCAGACGGATGTTTAAAAACAAGGGATAACCCCCCCCCCATCTTCTCAGACCACAAGGACAATCAATGGACCCCTGACGGAGTGAAAGCTGAGTGTGTAAAACGTGTGGTTGACTGAGACTGAGACACTACCTCAACACATCAACGACGGTAACGATAGCAAACCTAAGTTGTGGTCATGTTGAGTAAGATAAAAGCCATCTAGTAACCAAGCAACGAGACATGAAGGGACAGTGGGCGTGTTTGATCTTTGTGTTCCTTCACCAATTACCTTCAGCTTACTTGATCACTTAATTGGTGCCAGCGGTAGGTATGTTCTGGTATATCATGTGATGTGATGCGATCAGTTGTGCTGTCCTTCTTCCATTCCTGTTTGGTATTAGCATATATTTTAAATGAAAAACGTATCGGGGGGGGGGGGTGAAATTCAGAGTGTAATCCCATGTCATGTGGGTAAACACACACAGAACTTGTGTCATGGCGGGGGGTGAAATTCACAGTGTAATCCCATGTCATGTGGGTAAACACACAGTCACTGTGATGTATTAATACCCCACTAGAGAGAACAATGACAGGAGGGCTGAGGGCACCAGGGTTGTTTGAGTGAGGAGGGTAGGGGCTAGGACATGGGGTGGGATTTGGACTAGGACAGGGGCCGGGGTAAGGACTAGTAAACAGGCTGGTATATGGGCTAGGACAGAGGCTGGGGTTGGGGCTAGGACAGAGGCTGGGGTTGGGGCTAGGACAGGGGCTGGGATAAGGGCTAGGACAGAGGCTGGGGTTGGGGCTAGGACAGAGGCTGGGGTTGGGGCTGGGATAAGGGCTAGGACAGAGGCTGGGGTGTTAAAGACACTGACATCACTTCGATGACTGGTAAGAATTCCAACTCGTCTCTTCAAAGGTTAAGACAGCTTCAAATGGATCAACCTTCTTTACTGTTTCCCATAGGACAACGTTGCAAGTTCAACTGCAGCATCTGGCTAATTTCCGTCTCAGGGCCCATCGGTGCTTAAATCACAAACAGGGAGACAACCACCTCCCTCTCCAATGGATTTCCCAAACGTACTTAAAAAGAGGCAGGATACAGGAACATAATGTTGGGCAGAAAGTCAACAGGCCTGTTGTAAAAGACCGTTTATACAGGTGACTAAAAGTAGAACCGACAAAAGGGATATGGGGGGCACCTCCACAAATGGGTAGCCGGCGGTAACCCGCACAAATCACGAGAGGTTCAGTTCACCCAGGACTGGTTAATCCAGAGACTTAATCCAGCACAGAATGTAATCTAGCTCCCATACAAGGTATCTATGTATTTTCCATTCACAAGCAGAATGCAGAGCTTGTAGGAACATTGTAGGGTGGTTTTAACAGAGAGGTTTGTACCTGGGACGCAGATTGTCTCTTCTCCTTGCTGCGTTTGGTCAGGCTGTCCAGATTTTTGAGTGAGGAGAAGAGACCCCTTTTGTTCCGTGCTCCCCTGGACAAAGACCGGCAATGCCTCCGCAGGATTGCTTCGTCACGGGTGCAGATCTGAGAACAGATTTTAAAAGACATCAATTCGGGTTTGAGACTTTTTGCCGTGTATTACGAATCTGACCAGAGAACACACAGTAACATTTTACACTCAAGAACATTCATAAGAGCACATTGTGGAGATGAAGATACTTTGAATGGAAATCCCAAAGTCCCGTGCTGAGAGTGGACGTGGATGTGAAGCAGGAGACCTGGCCATACCAGGGCATGAAAGGAGGAGACTGAGAAAATCCCCAGGCGTCCCAAGTTGTTCTTAGCGGGGCGGCCGGCCACGGCTAGGAGGCTCTTGGGGTTGGGGAGCTCTGTGCCCTGCAGGCTGGCCAGGTAACAGCGCATCCGGAACAGGTCCATGTTGATCTTCTCCAGGTTCTGTTCCCACTGCTGGATCTGGGGAGAAACCGACAGGCCAACAGACAGGTTTCGGTCAAGGTCAGGCAGACAGAAGGGCCTCTGCGCCCTCCAACGCCGTGAGACCAGGCTAGGCAGAGTAACACTCTCCCAGTTGCACACGGAGTCTTAGTATATGAGGTTTGTCACTTTGGGTCCAGATTTGTCCTAGATGTACCAAAGACAGCTGGAGACGCTGGATCATTTTGTTGTGTAAACTTGCTGATATCAATAGCTCGAGGGCAAGGCTAGAATGGCCTCCAACTCGTTCACAATGCTGTCTCCAACAGCAGAACAAGACACGCATCTCCTTGGAGCTATGCCACATAATCATGGACAACCGCCATTCCCTCCTCCCTGTTCTTTGTCTCCTCCGCAGAGGGTAAATATGTCTGGACGGGGTAATTGTTTGTAGAGCGGTAAGATTAGAATTAGAATCTACAGATCTACTTCAAATGTCAGTGAGCTGGTATCACTTATAGAAAGGTCAACCATTTGGACATCAAAGCCGTGGGTGGACCTGGAGATGAGACCAGCTGCAGTGGGTCTCAGGAGGAGCGCAGGGGGTAGGACCCCCCTCCTGATTACCCCCCAAAATTCACATAATGACACCACCCTCTGGCCATGGCTGGATTCCAGCCGGCAAATAGGGCACCACTTCTTTCGACAAGAAGACTTGAAACCAGTGGGTTCAAATAGCAGCGCACTCAATAGAGAATGGTGTTCCGCTTTGGACACAAAACCATGTCATAAAAAATAAACTGCTCCGGCAAAGGGCACCTTAGACATTTTCCGTTAAGTGGGGGCTGGGGATGAGGGGTCAGTTTTCAACACATCAACATTAGACGTGTTACGTCATAAAACGTCCCCACCATGTGAGTTCCCCATCGCCACAGAGCCGTTGAGCGGTGCGGATGGAGCACGTTGACGGTGGAGACCCTTTTAGACGGGACATCTGGAATACAGATTCAGACCCACGCGTCTTGGGGACGGTGCGTCTCCTGCATGAAACGGATGTCTCTACGACGTTATGTTTCCACAAGCACCGAGTTCAAACAGCGAAACAATGTTCTGGCCTGTTTCTGGAGGTTGTAACAGGAAACAAGATTCCACGCAGGTGTGAATGTCAGGTTCTGACTACGGAGGCCTGATTTCCATAGCGGAGGGGCACTAATGACATAATAGGCCAATTCAACTAACGGCTCAGTCTAATGACGGGCCCTTGATCTTATGACACACATACACACACGTGCTTCGTAAAATAAACTCACCTGGCTCTCGATGGCTTTCCGATTCCTCTGATCGCTGACGACGGACAGCTGCAGCTCGGCCATCTTCTTCATCTTGCCGTCCATGTCGATCTCCTGCAGGAGGGCCCGAGCCTGACTCCTCAGCAGCCCCACCGTGTCCTCCTTCCCCTGCCGCTTGGCCAGCAGGGAGGCACTGGCGGAGTGTATGGCCGTCACCCAGTTCTCCAGGTCCGTCTGATTGGCAGCCTGCGGCCGAGCATCCGGGCCAAGTGGTACAACCCCCCAGGCACGGGAGGGAGGGGAACACCCGTTAGCTTAACCGGCTCTCTCCCTACCACTCTTCACAGACGACGATCCGTAAATGCTGGACAAACGCCTCTTGACACACTTGACTCCCTCGTGTGCCGTGAGGCCCCAGATTTCCCAGTTGCGGTTGGGATGCTGGGTAGAAACCGCCCTGCACTGTCCAAAAAATACTTGACTATTGAATCATGGGATTGTTACGCTCCGGAAAACGGACAACTAGCTTTCAAAGCTTGTCGATGAAAAAAAGAACTTTAAAATACTTTCTCTCCCGGATTGTGGTGAAGAGGTCAACAGCCCCATCGACAAACGCGCGGCACACAGGGCAAATGGCACATCTATTCCCTACATAGTGCACTACTTTGGAGAATGGTCCTATGGGAAAAAATAGGGAATAGGGGGGGCTGTTTGGGACACACACATTAACTACTGTACCCAGACCAAACCCTACAATTTGCCTCCTTTATAGAACATATTACAATGGTGCTGCAAAGCTGGCAACACATCCAGACATGACAAACACCAACATGGTCGTTACCAACCGGAACAGCAACACGTAAAATCACAAAAGACAGACATCCAGCCCAGTTCATACTTGTGGCTGTACCATAGCACAAGCTCTTGCAAATACAGTCCTTTTCTACAGACCGCAGTTCCGATTAGAAACAACCATGACTATCTCAAGCACCAGCAGAACACCAAGCTCTAACGTTGAAAAACACAGTGTGGGAATCTACAGAGAATAAGGGTCGGGTCAAAATTAGGACTTCGCGCAGATCTGGCAACCCGGCAGTCCGTGTAAAGAGATGGGGGACAGATTGTACCTGCAGTAGATAGACATCTCCGTGGGCGTTGCTCAGACAGAAGACATTCTCCTTCTTCGGGTGTTCGGGGACGGCCTGGACGATGCTGTCCTTAGCCAGCAGAGCGTAGCGCGGGGACATCTCCTGCTCGGGACAGCTGCTCCTGCCATACGTCTCGTACAATAGGAGGGTACACCCTTGACGTACCAGAGGAAAGAGGCTTAGTCCACAGACTCCTGCAATGTCTCAATGTCAAAACCAGCCCCCGCGTCAAGAAAAACCGCCAAAACATAAATCAGAAAACAAAGAATACGTGCTGCAGAGGATTTCTTTCTCTATGTTTTTAATTCTATTAACCTGAACCAGCAAACCTCCTTCCCAAGGGGGACCACCTCATCTACACCCCAAATGAAACCTTGCACTCTCCATATTGCACTGGGGCTCTGTTCAAACGATGGGGTAACAGAGTCAATGGGGCCTTACCTTTGAGTGTGACCCAGTACTGCCTCCACTTCCGACGGGCCACCAGCTCCAGCCTCCTTTCCTTGTGCACCGTGAGGAGGGGCTTGAAGGAGAGCCAGCCGGCCCTCCGCACCACCCCCTGCTCCATCTCAAGCAGGACGTCCAGCTGCTCCAGAGAGCCCCGCGACCTACCGCCACGGCTGCCCCCGGGCTCCCCCTGTCCCCGCATGTCCTCGCCCTCTCCCCCCATGTCCTCCATCTCCTCCCCCTCCTCCGAGGGATCGGTGTGCTCTGTCGCGCTGCAGCCGTCAGTCTCCAGCTCCTGCATGAAGTTCTCGTAGATGTTCTGGCGCAGGGCGTCACTTTGGCTCTGGAGACCCCTGGAGGTCCCCGAGTGGACTGACATGGTCTGGCTGTAGGAGTGGCTGTAGAGGGTGTTCCATAGTGGGCAGGTTGCTTGAAAGCTGGAGTGGCCTCTCCCAGGATCCACCTCACCACTGAAGCCCTCACTTGCCTCACTGCCATAGGGCTCCTGCGAGGAGAGAGCAGAGAAGTTTGAGGGAACATGTATGACTAGCTAACTAGACTTTTGTGTGTAATCAACAATCCAACAAAACCAGGTCCATAGAAGAGACATTTTTCCATTCATTCCTCATGGCTCTGGTGAACTGTGCCAAAAAGCAAGACGGATTTGGTCCCGTAAATAAACTTTGCAAATTCATGCCATCCCAGTTAGTCACCAGTTTGTGGCCAAGTGGCCCTCCCTAGCATCGACTGTAGGGTAGATTGACTGGTGAATATAGTCTCTCTTTAACTGGAGACAACAAACACCTCCTCCCGCAGGAGAGAGCTGGAGGGTGTCTCACACAAGACACAAGGCTCAGTAAAATTTGACTGAAGATGGAAATGTTTAGTCTGAAATATGTGGCGGAATTTTGTATTCTTCAGCCTTAGGGAAAGCAGGGATTAAATAAAGCCACAGGGCAATTGTTGTTAGACTAACGTCTATTATGTTATATATCCTTCAAAGAACAATCGAAGGCTGTATCCAAGGCGCCAGTCTGTCAGATTTGCTATTTAATGTGCATCCCAGAGACATTCAAGTAAGATGTATCTGATTAGATTTAAGCACAACCACCGTCCACGATGAAGTTCACCAAATCAACCTGAAACCACGACAACACCATCACACGCCCTCAGCCAGGAGTGCCAAGTAGTCCACTAGATAACTGGGGTCTTTTGATGGTCATTACTTTGTTCACAATATTACCAAGCCAATCCCCTCTCTCACCTGTAGTCTTCGCTTCTTCCTGCTCAGACTTCCCGTCCAATCACTGAGGCGCTGTATACGGCTCTTCAGGTTGTCCTTCCGGCTGTTGCCGACAGCAGGCGTGCCAGGCTCGGTAGCCGCCCTCCTGCAGGGCAGAGTGTGACTGTGAGAGGGGGGGTAGCGCTGGTCGTCCAAACCCGAAGCCTCCTCTTGGATTGCCGCGTCCAGGGTCCGCACCGAGGCCAGCGACGCCCGGTCCTGGGGGATGTCCCGGAACTGACCCGCGGGAAAGGTTTCCGCCACGCCAGAGTTAGAGTCACCGCCGACGTCAGACAGGCTCACCGGAGGGGACATGAGAGGGAAGGGACTCTGTTCCGGGTGAAGGATCATGGAGTCCCCGATGCCACTGTCCTCGGTGCGGCCCGAAGAGCTGGTGTTGTACCCGCTGCCGCCGAAGCACAGGCGCCCGTCCGGTCCATTACCCTCCACCGTCTGAAACAGGAGGCTGCCGCTGGACCCAGGGGAGATGTCCTCGGTGCGGGCGGACGAGAGGGTGTTGTAGCCACTGCTGCTGTAGCCACAGCCCATCTCCTCGGTGCGCGCGGAGGAGTACGTGGTGTAGCCACTGCTGTTGTCCCCTGTGCCGGCTTGACCACAGGCGAACACGTTGTCGCCGACCTCTGCGGCGTTCCCCCACGGACAGTCGTACCAGGAGCCCTCGGAGCTCAGGGAGCTGCCCTTGCGGGTCCTGCTCAGCGGGGGCTCGGCGGTGGCTCCCGGGCGTCCGGACGGGGCCTCCGGCTCCTGGGACCTCCTCCTGGCGTTGGTGAACTCCACGCGCATGCTGCCGTCTCCGCTGAGGACCACCGTGGGGCTCCTGCTGCCCTTTGTGGACTGGCACAGGACAGCCCTCTGGTGGGTGCGTTGTGCCCCGCTAGTCTCCAGGCAACCGAAGCCACCGTCGCAGGCCTTCCCGCGGGTAACTTGGGGGCCTTCCAATCTGTTGCAGCGCTTTGGGGTGGAGGGCTTTAGCTTGGCCCCGGGCGGCCCGGCTAGAACTCTGGTTTCCTTGGTGACCGGATGGCCGTGCTGGGTCCAGGGGCTGTACACTCGGTTCTGACTGGCCTGGTGCTTGTAGTCCCTCCCTGCTGTTTCTTTGGTTCTGTTGCCCAGGCCGGCCCCCTCGCTGCCCCTCCACCAGCTGTGGGGGGACAGGACCTCCCCTTTAGCGGAGTGGAACTTCAGCGAGCAGGACTTGGGTTTCCCTGGGACACTGAAGCTGCTGTACTGGCTGTCGGTGTTTCCCATTCTGATCTGTGGTCGAGCGCAGAGACAAAACATCCGCGTTAGATATAATCAACGCAGAAGTCGTACGTTGTGATGGAAACAGAATCTGCTGTCGAGTGAAACTAAACATGGTGACGTGCAGTGAAACAAAATAAAAAATGAATTGGAAACAGCCGTGTGCAGTGGTCTTACCAGTTGTGGCGTTTGTCCTCCGGACAAACTTAGAGAATCCTCCGCATGCTCCTCTGGGCTCGCTACGTCTCCACAGCGCTAGTTGGACTCTGTGGTGTTGTGTGTAGCTCCTCGGGACTGAGCCTCTCACACTCTCACACACTCACAGCTGCTCTCCCTCCCTTTCTCATCTGTAGGGAAACAGAGGAGGGCGGGGCGTCTTCATTCAGTTTCGCACACACACACACACTGTTGCCTTGTGTTTGTCCACTGTGGTAAGGACCCCCTCCTCCAACCCCCACACCCCTTCTCTCTGGCTTGCCTCCCCCCCCCCCCCACACACTTCAATGTAGCACCGCTGAGTGGCTAAAGGGGGCTTTTTAAAGCAGACTTCGTTCTGTAAGCCTGTTTATTTTGGTTCACAGGAATTCAGGGCAATTTTCTTTTTTGGTTTTATGTCTGACTGTAAAGACCGTTGACTAGAAGTCATCAGACAAGCCCATATCAAGCATCACTGCAAAGCGACAAGGAGACCTTGAAGAAAAAAACACTTTCAAAGAATAACAGTTAGACATCTCCCTGTGGATCACGATTAAGCCAAAAATTATTAAAAAAATATAATATCTTTAAGGTAAAGCAATTAGGGGATGCTTTGAAATACATAGATGAAAAATGACATCAATCCTAGTGTTTCTTGGAACCTACAAAGACTCTGGGAATGTTTACATCTTTTGCCCAGAGTTCTCATTTCCTGAGAGAGACAGAGAGGGGTCAAAGGTTAGAGTGACCCAAGGTTCACTTTGTTCCAGCATTAAACAAGAGCAGCAAAACGCCTATCCTGTACTATTCAAGAGGATGAGGGTAGCAGTTCTGTCTAATACGCAACCCCTTATTTATACCGTTCAGGAAGAAGCAATGAGTAAACCTTGGAAGTTTTAGCTCTGAGAGAAAAAAGCAACTGGCTATCCACTATTGTGGAATATTAAAGACGCCCGACAAACAGCCAACTCATTATCATCTAAATTGGAACCCCTTCCCCCCCCAGGAGCAACCTTTTTCTGTTTCTTGTTTCTGCAGGCCAGGATCATGTCTGTCGGCCAGAGAGGCAGGGAGACACAATGTGTTCAGCACTTGTCGTCTGTGTTAGACGGTCGTGCTTTCAGCCGGGCCAACGGGCTGCCACGTGGCCCCCGGGGCCCCCGGACTATAGGACCGTGCGCGCAGTGGGGGCGGAGCCCGCGGGGGCGGGAGCACTTTGGTGACACGGTAGTCGGCTTGCGCTGCACACAAGGAGCCTGTGAATGGCTGAGGGTACAGACGGCGGTCACGCCTCTCCTATAGGCCATCTGCTCACCCGCCAGGAAAGCTTTGGCACCGGCGACCCCGGTATTCTTCAAGCACAAAGAGGCCCCCCATGCAGAACTCCAGCGCAGCTACCCAGAAGTGGAGTTGCACTGGGGCTAAAATGAAGGATGTGTTCTTGTGGAGGGCTGAATTTGTGTGGAGTGTTTTTGTATGGACTGCGTGAATGCGTAATGTGTGTGTTAATGTGGAGGAATGCCACCTGCCCAAGACAAACACAGTCACGTCTTATGTAGACCATGACATAATAGATGAATAAGCTGTTTTCCGATGCCAGCGACTCTTTTTCAAAATCAGCTAATATATTTATTTATAGACTCCTTTTTATTTTACTGAAACTAAGAGGGCTCCGGTAGTAACTAGGGTGCAACCACCTATTCACAGCCCCTTCTAGAAGGGACCGAGCTGTCTCAAACGCTGGAACAAAGCACAGGCTCACGCATGTCACGTGAAACCAATCCGCGGGTCCCAACACAAACATCCCACCGCGACGAGCTAATATTATACTAGCACATGTTTAGGCCCATGGAGATTTTCATTGTTCTGTCCTTTGCTCCCGCACATTCCCCAATCTGGCAGAGGTAGTTTCAGAGCTAAAACCCGCTTTATTTTGATTCCTCAGTGATATAACACCCGGCCCAAGGGGCCCCTGAGCTATGCCAGGATTGTGGAGGGTGGTGCTGGGGCCATAGTGGCCCGGGAGGAGGGCTGAGGCTGGTGGTTTGGGGCAGCCAGCCACCTGGAAGCTAGCGTGGTGACTGGCTCTCTTGTTCGCCCTGGCGTACCATACAGACGGCCAGGCCCACAGCCTGGGACCCACGCGGGCCGGCAGAGGGGAGCCCACACAGGAGCCATGCCGTGGTTCTGGGTCACTGGCTATGTGGGCAAGTGCCCTTGTTCGGTTTGTATTCCGCTCTTAATTCTAATTCGGCTACTCGTCATTACGTGCTGTCAATTCCTCAGCATGGGCCCAGAGCGTAATGGCGACTTCAGCTCAGCGTCGGCCAAGGTTGTAAACGCAATGCAAACAAAACACTACAGTGCTTCGGAATCCCCCCCCCCCCCCGTCGTCCATTTCCAAGACAACACGGACCCGGAGCTTGGCGTTAAATCTAATTTGACTTTGTCCGCCACCTCCAGCCCCGTTTTCGCCCTCTCTCTCTCCAACGCCGGGGAAGAAATGGTTAACCGGGTTAGCTGTCAATTAGAGTGGGACCCTATTGATCCATGACCGCAGCTAGGCATTCTATTGTTGCTGCCAGCCACGGGTGGGGGGTGGTTGATGGGAAACACACAGACACACGCCTCCCAAACATCATCAACGTGACACCTAAAGCACTAGTCTTCTCTACTGTCCCAGAAGAGAGAATAAGAAAGCGAGAGAGAGACGAGCGGGGGGGAGAGGAGGTCTCACAAAGCGGGGACGGGTGCCTAAGGCGGTCCCTTCTATTCAGCCTCCGGTCCAGATGCCGGCATTCAAGGCCTTTGGCCTCCTCAAGATCGATCAATGACCAGGATGTAATATCCACCTGAAGAGCACCACAGGAGTACAAGGCCTCACTCAGACAGCGGACAGCAGGCCACTTGGCTGATAGGGTTCATCTGGAATGGCTCGTTATTAGAGAAGGTTTGAAATTAAATATTTCTTTTCGGATTTAAGATTAAATAAATGGACGATAGTTGGTT
Organism: Novumbra hubbsi; assembly: GCA_016801125.1. Taxonomy (NCBI): domain Eukaryota; kingdom Metazoa; phylum Chordata; class Actinopteri; order Esociformes; family Umbridae; genus Novumbra; species Novumbra hubbsi. Next base: position 13,975 of record JACXGK010005945.1, read on the forward strand.
CACAACTAAAAACCGGTGGCAGTTTATATGTTAAATGACGTTGTTTCATATGACATGAAATGCCAGTGAAATGATCGCTTACTGCTTTGCTATCATTTAGGCAATTCAAACGTGTGTCCTTATTTCTGGGCCTTGTTATATCTGGGAGATATTGTACGGCGTCCCCACTGAGAGACAGCGGTGCCACAGAGTTGCTGAGGACCAAGGCTGTTTATTGAGTTTGGAAGGAAGCCACAACACTTCCAAAAGCTTAGAAGCCAGTCATGTTATGCCAACCGTCACCACTGAGTGGGCTGTCGCCCATGGTTGTGGCAAAGTTTAAGACACAGTTTTCACTAATGTCTTCAGGAAATGTGCTAAAGTCATTGAGCCACATAAACGCTGGTAGCACACTCATGCCTTGGCAATGGTCGAGATTCCACTCAATTCCTGCTCCTCCTTTACACTGTCTATACGTTCAGAGAGTCCTCTAATGCTGTTACCAGTCTCTTTGTATGCGTGGGATAAAACATCCGAGGAACATTTATCTGGTACCCCCTTTCATAATCGTTTAGTCTCTGGACGTTTGCTCTCCGGCTAGAGGTCAGCATCCATGGCTGAGATATGGAACACTGTTCACCACTGCACACTAATGAGCAGGATGTGGTGATGGGCTCAGGCCCTTTAAATATTCGGCCGCCTCAGCCGAACCCTGTGCCTCCCACCACACACAAGAGCCCCCACGAGGACGGGCAAAATGCACACCCATCATACACACAAAACACACACCTCCTCGACCCGAAAGGGTCAACTTCTGCTTTTGAGTCGATACAGTGTTTACATTTTCTGTCTGCGGAGCGAAAGGGTCTCTGGTCCGTAAAGTCTTAAAGGAGTGAATTAAAAGTATTGATCTGCTGCTAGGTTGCCAAATGAGGGAACAAAACGTGTTTTCTAGTACTGAGCAATGCACAGAAAACCGGAGAAAGGGTCTGTTTGTTATACGATAGAGTGGATAACAATTCCTGGATTTAATGGCTCAACGTTGAACGCCATTTGTCTGAAAGGTCACTGCTAAATACCCATTTAGCCATAGAGGAATTCCAAAGCTTATACAGTAGACTTGGCAACGCGCTGTAAAGGATCTGAAAACCTCTGGACCACATCCACCAATTGTATTCTCGGTTCACGGTTCCTATTGTAGCCGGTGCAGGCTTGACGTGGCAGTTTGGCTGCCAGCGGTCCAACTGTGGAAATGACGGTGATCTGAGAGGGCACTGAGAACAAGCCCTGTTCTCTGCATTTGATCGGCTATACTGAAACCCCTCTGACACTCGCTGGAGACAAAGGCATCCGGAATCCGATAGGCTGACAGCCTCACACAGCCGGGCAATTCTGCTGACCGGACTCTTTGTTGGCGGGTGAAAGGTGAAGGACTTTTTCTTATTTTAAAACCCTACTTTCAGGGGCTTTTCTGAATGGCGTTGCTGTCTTGGCAGCGTGACCAGTGCGAGACCAGGGTTTGTATCCTGAATGCATTTGGGTTAGTAATCAAATATGGTCGTCTTGCCTCATTGCACTCTAGCGACTCCTTGTGGAGGTCTGGGGTGACTGTAAGCTTAATCAAGGCAGGAGACTGGAGAACACGTTACTCAGCCGTGAGTTGCGGTGATAAGGGAGGGCCTTGATGACAAACTGGACATCATGTAATTGTAGGTAGAAGATGTAAACACATATTGAAATCCCAACTCTAACCCTAACTTCAAGACCAAATTGCCTACAGAAAGTTATGATATTTTACCCTGTTTTTATGTAATGCGAAGACATATTGGCACAAGAAATGTTTCGGAGACAACTACACACAAATTCTACTGTCCTTATGTGAATCTCAAATATTATTCCCATTCAAAATCCTATTTTCACTATCACTAATCCTAACCCCCATCAAAACAATAACCTTAACTACAAGCCCCATTATATCTTTAATCTAACCACTAAACCAGAAACAGCCTTTTTCTCATGTGCACACGTTTTCCCTTTTTCACTATACTTGAAGGGACAAACACAGTCACAAAAGTATATTACACAAAACACAACATACTGCAGACACACAGGACACTGTCACTTCCTGTTCTGGGATTGGGCTATTTCCTCTTAGCTGGTCACTCACCAATAGGAAGGCTCCATTCCAGTTCAGAGTGACTCACAGGCGTTTGAAGGTCAACCGTCCCACCCAATTTAGTTCCTGTGATGTGGACACATAGCTGGGAACCAACGTACAGCTGAGGCTTCACATTAACAGCCTACATGACTACCACAAGCTGATTGGACAAACTGTCAATACGTCTATTCCTGTGGCATGCTTGGCAGGATCGCTTTTTGGGGTTTTCCTCCAAGATTGAAAAAAATCGAAGTGCTCTGCTGAAAACTGAAAATGGCAGTGGGACTTCACCAACTTCTCTTCTGACTTCAGACTGTTCCTTCAATAACAAAGAAACATGTAAACAAACCCCAAACCAGCCCCTTTCTCTCTCTATCTTACATAAGAGGCCACGCCCATCCAGGGATTGGGAGCGTTCAGTCATGGAGGGAGAGTCATGGAGCTGAGATCACTTGGAACCACAGGGTCCAAGTCCCAAATATCCACGCTCCACTCGCACACTACGTCCTGGATCTGCAAGCACAGGGCAGCTTTAAACAATGTCTTGAGCTCAGGAAAGTGTGCAAGTGTAGACGCCGGGTGAATGGGGACACGGGACAGAAGTCAGGAGAGACACTTTTATGCCTTACGCAACGTTTGGGATAGTCTGAAGACCCAGCCACATAGGATGGAAAAAAATGAAAGCTGGAGCCAGACACGAGCCGAACACAGTGCCAAACAGAAATCTACAGGGAGTGAGAGAGAGACCGGTGAATGGGGCCGGAGAAGAGAACATACTAACAAATATGGGGGAAAAAAGGAGTGGAGAAGTGGACTGGGAAAAACTGACACACGAGGGAAAGATGTGTATCTGACTTGCACACTCATTCATACCCTCCAACACACTAAAACGTGCACACACACACCATACCGACCAGTCTTCCATTTATAGCCTGGTTGGAATCGTTTACAATCACCACCCCAGTGTTTGAACAAAAAACAGAGTGATACACGATTGACCGAATTCAAACCTCATTCTGGGGCTGGGGGGGGGGGACTGAGGCATGTCTTCCCTCAGGCTAAACCCGTGTTCAGTGACGAGACGTGTTGTCTGGAAGCTCCAGACTCGCAAGGCCACCAACCCCGACGCGTCCCAAATGACAACCTAATCCACGCATGGTGCACTACATCTACACTCCTACTCGTCCCAAAACTGGGTGCAGGCGCTGGGAAAAGCCCGGTGATGATGTCATAATATAAAAGAGGACTTGACAGAGTGTCTCGCACCGGTCTAAACAGCACAAAGCAATGTCAGGTGGCCAGCAATGTAGTGTCGTGTAACAACGGAGGGCGGGGCCATGTTTTTACGAGCAGCTCTGGAGAACACAGACTGTCATTCCGAAGATATTCGGCAGCACCAACTAACGGCGAGAGTACAGGGCGGCACGCCTCCCTGGGGGAGGAGCCTCTGCGCACAGAGAACCACAACCAGTAACATTTCCTATGGCGTAAACTTGACACTAAATTCAGAGATGAAAATAAATCTGCTTGGCAGATCTGTGGTCTGGTTTGGACCGGCGTTGTTACAGCACTGTGGCGGGACAGCGTTCTGCCCTAATGCCGCAAAGGAAAGACTCTCTGACTCTTTGGGTTTGCACAGGACCCTCATTATCCCCAAACGGGACATTGACAAGATCCCATTTACTGTGAAACGGCGTCGCTGAGATGCCCACCATGTTTCCAGGGGGGCTGATGGAACGAAGGGCTGCGGTTCATATCGAAGAATTGGTTTCCAGCCCAGTCAGGATTTGTTGGTATTTTTCTGACCCAAACCCCTCCTCCTTTTGGTCTCCGGCAAAACCACTGTGCCAGTGACCGAGACCATGGAGGCAGAGGAAGACCTAAAGCCACTGTGCCAGTGACGGAGACCATGGAGGCAGAGGAAGACCTAAAGCCACTGGGCCAGTGACGGAGACCATGGAGGCAGAGGAAGACCTAAAGCCACTGGGCCAGTGACGGAGACCATGGAGGCAGAGGAAGACCTAAAGCCACTGTGCCAGTGACAGAGACCATGGAGGCAGAGGAAGACCTAAAGCCACTGGGCCAGTGACGGAGACCATGGAGGCAGAGGAAGACCTGGAGCTACAGCTCCAGTGACAGAGACCATGGAGGCAGAAGAGAACCTAAACCCATTGCGCCAGTGACGGAGTATGGAGGCAGAGGAAGACCTAAAGCCACTGGGCCAGTGACGGGGTATGGAGGCAGAGGAAGACCTAAAGCCACTGGGCCAGTGACGGAGTATGGAGGCAGAGGAAGACCTGGAGCTACAGCGCCAGTGACGGAGACCATGGAGGCAGAGGAGAACCTAAAGCCACTGCGCCAGTGACGGAGACAATGGAGGCAGAGGAGAACCTAAAGCCACTGCGCCAGTGACGAAGACCAAGGTGGCAGGGAATATGTTTGAGAGAGAGCAATAACGCAGGACAAACTCATATGCAGGTTCTGTAATGTCTGGCTCTATGTGGCAGTCAAAGAGTCCATAACCATAACCCTAACCCCAACCCACTGGGCTTATGGAAGCCTCTGAAATCACTTGGAGCACTGCAATGATCAGCTGTATCCACAGCAACTCGCGTTTCCACTGGTTCTGGAGGGGGAGGGGAGAAACTACAGGGTGTTTTGCCAAGAACAGTATTTGCCTTGTTTAATTTGGGTTAAGGCAAACTCTCAGGCAGCACCCTTCCCTTCCTCTCCATGTTGACTTTCAGCATCATATAGGCCACGCCACTCAATGGGTCCTTTGGTTCTCCTAATGTGGGTTCTCACCTCAGTGAAGCTGAACACGTGTCTTGGAAAAGACAGCACATCATGTTGACAAAAGCATAATAGAGACTGTTTCGTAAGGCCAATACCCAAGGTGAATGCACAGAATCATTCGATATTAGGATTTTCGTCATAATACCCATCAGCGTGAATCAAAAACATTTACAAACAGTTTATTTACATGTGAAAGGTCAACAGAACCATGTTTTATTTCAAGTGTATGGTTGGTCTGAGCATTTATGTACTAGCCGGCCTTAGAAGATGTGGTCTCATGGCTGCTCTGCGTTTCAATGTCCATAAGAGTGGTTCTGAGTGTAACAACAAGCCCCTCAAGCTCCTTACACCCAGTCCCAATGTAGCCGGCTTACTGACAACAACAGAACCCAGAACGGCAATATCTCACTCTACCATCATGAAAAAGTGCCAGTTTGCATTTAAAAAGAGAGTTTAATTGGGTAGAAAATCCACCGCACATTCCGCACGGCAACAGTTTGGGCAGCTGAACACAGAGGGCCCTTTATCCGTACCAGGACCTACGGAGACGTCAAGGCACTTCGTCGGCGGTTCTGGGCTTGACAAGGCTGCGGTGCGCCCGCGATAAATACCACAGGAGAAATAAATCCACTGTCCAGGGACTTCACGTCCTGAGTCATCTTGTCGTCCCAACGGGTACCGGTCAAATTCATCCCATTCTCTTATTAATATGCAGCACTCAACGTCGTCTCCGCCTGAGACAGAGCTCTTGATAAGAGTTCTCACCATAGACGGTCGAGAACATGACGGTTACGGCCTTGAAAACGCTGCGAGGGTGTTGATTCCACGTGACTCCCTGGTGAACTATAACAGAAGTACTCCCCTGGAAAACCCGTAAGAACACAAGGTGTTGCCCTGCGGAGAAACGGCTGCTCTCGTAAGTGAGGTGTATTAAACTGGCCCACGTTGCCGTTAACGCAGGCCAGAGCACCCTGCTAGAAGGCTCGCTAACATCGACGACAAGACGCCACCAGGTGAAAGCAGCAACATCGTGTACGGCCCAGAATCCACCCGCCACATCCGGACAACAACTCACGCTGACAGAATGTGTGCCTACCGGTGTGTTTTGTCTCCTTGGCGTGTGCGTAGGGGGTGATTATGGCTCTGAAGCCTGCACGCAGTTTGCCACCTGTACATGTTTCCTTGATTTAAGGAGCGAGGAATTCTGCTGAAAATTCACGCATGCTGGCCGTAAAAACATCCCCAAATATTTTCAGCCTCTGGAACTCCCCAACCCCACCCCCCAGCCCAGCATGGCTTTGTTGTGTAGCTTCGGCTGAGAGCCTTTGGACAAACAAAGGCCCTCCGGAGGGTGGCGTTACTGACCTAGCAAACGCAGCACACCGCCAAAAGGTGGGACCTCGTGCAAATCGCCGGGCCGACGGGCACAAAGGCAGCGCTGCCTTGGAAACCCATGATTGCCAAACGCTCGACCGCCGTCTGTAGAAGCTGCACCGGTGTGACTTCACGTTCAATATTGTCTACAGCCTACAGTGTTGGTTTGTTGTTGTTGTTGTTTATGTTTATGTATTATTAAAGACATTAATAGTATTTTCTCGAGCTGTCATTCAAAATAAGACGCAGGTTCCCAACCGGCACACTCCCACAGCTCTTTATTTGGGATGTTTCTACTGCAGTCGCAACATAAACTGCTCTGGGATTTAGAGGGTGGACCACAGAGAATGTTCACAGCATCGCAGGTGCGTCAAGGATGTGGTAAACACAGAACAGCTACTGTGAATAATGTGTCTGTGATCGTTTGGTTTGAAAGAAGTCTGGTGCCAGGTCGCCCCTTAATAAAGCAAACTTGCCGTGGCGAGTGGTTATATCCTGACTGGACCCAGTGTTAGTGTTCAACTGGGCGTGAGGGCAGGCCTTTTACACCTGGTTATCTGGAAGCATGCCTAACGGCCCGGCCCCACCCTGCTAGCTCTGCGGTGTTGGTTCTCCTGATTACTGTCGCAACACCGTAGGTCGCCTCAAGACCCGTGGAACTGGAGACACAAATGTTACACGTGGCAATCTAACCCTATAATTAACTTGGTCCCCTATGAACACACACACTCACAAACCCCAGAACCCCCCCCCCCCCTTTATGGTCTTGATTTGGATTCTGAAGGAATTCTGTCGTAAACAAATTCTGCAGTGAACAGATTTTGAATGAAATGATGTGAATGAAATCTGTAGTGAACAAAATATGTAGTGAACAGATTCTGAAGTGAGCGGATTCTGTAGGGAACGGATTCTGTAGTGAGCGGATTCTGTAGTGGGCAAATTCTGTAGTGAGCGGATTCTGTAAGGCAGATTCTGTAGTGAGCTATCCATTTCTAATCGGTCACATTCATCCCCACTTAGTCTCCATAGCAACCCCAGCAGCTGGGCCGAGGCCGACTGAGGGATTTGTGTAATCAGCATTGTTTCCATCCATCTCCCTGTCCTGACCTGGCCTCGAACCCGGGAACCCTCTGAACGCCTCAACACATCGACAAGAAACCCTCAAAACCCTGCCACCCAGCACTCCACAAAAGCTGCAGATCTTTCTTAAGGAGCAGTGAAACAAGGTCTCTCTGAGCCCTGACCTCACCGACCGAACGCTAGTTTGCAACGCTAACCGGCTAGCTGTTTTAAATCAATTACACATTGACTTGGCCTGCTTACATGCTGTCCCCAACTACCAGGTGTTATTTTCTAAGTTCACAAGGAGACACTACCTCTTAAATAGTCCTCTACTAGTGGAAGAGTGCCAAAGAGCTACTCCACATGCCAAAAAAACATTTCTTGAAGCGCCTGTCACGTTCAGATGTATTTGGACTGACCAGTATTCTGACTTAATTCAGCTGTTAGCTGATCAGGTAAACTGTTTAGTCTTCAGCTGAAAACAAGACAGGTCAACGCTTTCTGGGTATCATTGGTTGTTATTGTTTTCTGAAAACAACAAGTATCTGAATCTATTTGTTATGTCTTGTTTTTTCAAACAGACCATGCAATCAAAGCCACTAGTACGCTTATATTTATAATATTTAAATACTCCTTTCATATTGCCATTACACCATTTTCACACTCTTTGAACCCCATTTCCACACTCTTTGAAATGTATGCTAGTTTATCTGGTATGTGTATATTCTGGTAGTTTTTTTATTTTTAGATTTTTTTGCTTTATATTTTTCACCACTGCATAGATGACTTGTGCCGTTTCATAAGAGTTTGAAAGCTCAGAAAGACACTGTTATTTTGTGCATTTGACAATAAAATACTTAGACTTTGATCTGACCAGAAGGCAAGGAGATCTTCCACTAATACTAATCTTTAAACGTGATTGTTTTAAATTACCTTTTAAGAATTCATTTTGCAAGTGCTCCAATGAAATGGGTTTGGACAATGGGAATACTTTTAATAAAGCGTGTCAAATAATTGTTTCATTGTGGTGCCAGACCACATCTAAATAAAACATGCTAAAATCTATGAAATGATAAATGGCCTTGCTGTCATGGCATGTCATGTAAACGTTCACAAAAGGGTCCAAAATTGCCCTTAACTTACCTAGAGCCACACAGAGACTTCCCATTTTTTGCTTATTTGAACACGGTCTTTGCACTCTTTGTCCAAGAGGTCATCACTGTAATGGCCATATGGTAAATGACCACCGACTTCAGGCCTATTAGAGGCCGTCCAGAGACTGTGTTGATGGTCTCAGAGTGTCTTGGAGCGCTGATCTAGGATAACTGAAGCATCGTTTGTATTAATGATTAGGATTACTTGGACAGGTGGGAATAGATTCAAGAGGCATGAAATACATGGCTCCAGTTCCATCTCATAACTAAACAGTTCAGCTTCGTGGAGTATGTGTGAGTTTGCACATCGAACCAGTTTGATATTTCAGACAGACCCGTCTTCACCGTATCATACATTTATAAAGATATTCAAAACCTCTGGGAACCTAGATACAGATACATGAATCATAAGTAAGTCCTTTCTTGTAGTTTTAGATGGTAAGTCCACGGACAATGGGAGCCTTACAAAGAAACTTTAAAGAGGAGGTGCACCTTCAGTCATGTGTAACGACTTGGTTCGCCGTCTGTTGTCTAATGACTTGAGGGACACAAACTGTGTTGCAGCAAGTCAATGAATAAAGGGCGGGAATGTTTTTTTTACATGGGTGCTTGCTCCTGTTCTTTGAGGTTAAGGAGAGGTAAGCGTTACTGAAGCGTCAGCAAAATATTTTCAAGTATTTTCAACCAAAAAGATGTAACATATAGTGCTCAAAGGGTCAAATCCGAATCCGTTACAATTTGAAAGTGTCTTAAGTATGTATTGCTTTTCTTTTCTATCTTTAGATATGAGCATACATTTTCTGAGTTGTAATAGCGCCATTGCAGGATAAATTACAGGCTTACATTTAAAACAAGAGGAAAACTAAAAAGACGCGGTTCGTTATTTTCCATTCAGATCACCCCAACAGTGATCGCTGACGCAGTCCAATCCCGCTCTCTACCTGCACCAAAGAATACTCATGACGTCGGAAAAGTGGTAAAATAATATGCTATCTATCCGTAATAACAATTGTATGTTTCTCACGAAGTACTTTACGGTTGGCTGTTTTACTTGTTAAATTAGGCGGATGAACCCCTGTACCCATAACTATCTCATGAAACAGCTGTCAAGGCTACAACAGAAACGACACGTGTGTAAACCCACGGCGTACGGAGATGCCACCAAACCGTGAAGTCACTCAAAGAATAAGAGCATTTAGGAAAGTACAGTTTATATTCAATACGAACATATGTCGAACAAAAGTGAGATAACCAGACTTACAAATTATGCTATAATCAACAATTAGTGAAGAAAAAAACTATTGAAGAACAAAGGTGTATTCTTTAAACCACTTTCCTTGCAAAATATTCGGTTTAATTTTCCTTCTCTGAAATTAAACCACTTAAGATACCATCAGATAAACTCACCAGATGTGTTTTCCAGCTCTTCAAATGTTAACACACGTGGCAGTAGTCCCAACGAAAACAATATTTTAACAGTTTAACATATTACAAACCGTACATTGGAAAGGCTCTCCGAGCAAACGACAGTAGGCTACTCCATCCTATCCTAAATATATGCACATCACGCTCATCATCAACACGTCGAGGGCGGAGTACCTCAAGAAGGGATGTAAGGAAACCACCTTCCGTTTGTGGTCCGACAGGACGGACGTTCCCGTTAAGCGTTGCTTAACGTACGTTTGCAAATTAAATTAACGTAATTTCTGAAATGAGTAAACTATGCTTATGTATTCATTTATTCATTCACATGACAATATCTAATTATATGGACCTCTATTCACGAATATTGACCTACAATTTTACATGACTTCGCTTCGATATTCACACTAAGCATATAAACGAACAATATATATATAAACGACCCAACAAACTATAAATAACTATTACTTTTTATTCGGCGTTCTGATTGGTCTGCTCATTCCTACAATTAGGCCACCAGCATGAAGACACAGTAATTGCATTCATAAGAAGTCTAATACACCCACTTCCCAATGCCTGCATGTATGAGGTCAAGCTGGGTTGGTCGAGCAGGATCCTTGCAGCGCTGGAGGTAGTGGGTTTGATTCCCATGGGGGACCAGTGCACTATTGTAAGTGGCTCTGGATAATGGCTTCAGCTAAATGCCTAAAATGTCAAATGTAAATGTCCTGTTTGGTGCCCATATGCTGCTGGAGGGGTTTTCAGAGGGCCAGAAGTCTGATAGATCGAATCCCAGGGTAGTGAAGGGGACATGTTTTGTAGGGGATGTTAAAAGGCTGTCTGAACTCTGTTGTCACTAATGAGCCCAGCAGGGATGTCCCCAGGACTGAACTAGCCAGGCTCTTGGCCAAAAGGTTTAGGTTATTCCCCGCCCCAAACCTTTTCAGCTCAGGCTATTATATGAAAACAGTGTTTTTTTTCTCCCCCGAACCTCCATCTGGATATTTGGTTGCTACAAAGCTGGAAATCACATTTGGGAAATGACTGTCCTCGGGCAAATCTAGTTCTCAGTTTTACAGTACACAGGTGAGGTGTTGCAGGCTAGAACGATTTCTTTCATTTCCTACATTATACATTTCTCTTATGACTCCAATTGTCATCTCCACTCTTATTGGCCGAGTCAGGATTCTTTAAATCCTGACTCGGGACAGGGTAAAACGGGTGGGGGGTTGTGGTGTTGGTGTGGGGAGGCCAGTGTCAAGGGGGGGGTTTGGGTCACCTGGTAATTGAGGGACCTCAAGGAGACAAAACCACTGTAAAACTGGTTGAGCTGGTTTGGCAGTGCTAGATCCAAATCTACAGTGAGGGGCTTGGGTTTGTATCTGGCGATCTGACTAAACCCTTACCAAAACAGAAGAGGCGTCGTCGTTGGGGAATTGCTTTTCCAGCCTTGGCCCTAAACTTTTGGCCGACACAATTCGTGACTATGGCTTTTTCCTGACTTGCACTTCTAAATCCCTCGACAACGAAACTTCACTGGATGGTAAAGTAAGACATTATTAAGAGGTTACAGTATAAGCAGTCAGCTTTAATTTTAGGGTGCATTTGTGCACATGTACTTCTAACACAGAAGATACATTTGTTGATACATGTTCCCCCAATTATTTGAATGTCACTGAAAGTATTGAGACAAACATCTCACACTGCCATTACGTTTTGTACATCTCTAACAAAAAGGAAACACTTAATCATCATAGTATAATAACAAAGTCAATTAAACATCAGGAATCCCATTGAGACCCTCTGGGACGCCATGTATCACTGCATCCAACGCCATGGTTTCCATTACGGTTTCCATTGATCGTTGCTACGTCATTTTGTTTTCAACAATTGACACAATGTACAGTAAAGGTCAAATATACTTAGGTCACATAGTCACAGTTACTTAGAAGATTATAACGTCCGTTAAGTCTGTGACCCAGACGTTGGTTAAACAAAATACAAAGAGATCATTGGCCTAAATTTAATCAAACCCACATTACAGTAGTCACGCAGTAACTCCTTTTGCAATGGTAAAATAAACACATTTACTGGACATGGGTGCTCAATAAAAACCTACTACAACCAGGGTGACATCTTCTTGTGCAAATAGAATTAATTATGTAAATAAAGACACTGCGCAAACATTGAGGTAGCGGGTTTGAATTAATTCCACCCTTAGTGATCCTGCAAAACCCGATCCTTGATTCAATTGGCACACAGGCTGCACTAAGCTTCAGTCTGTGTGTTTGTCTAACTCTGGCTAAATAAGAAGTTAATCCAAAAATCACAATCCAGAAGGATCCTTTTAAGTCAGGAACTGTTCCAAAAGACCCACATAGGACCAACAACTCCTTCCAACAACGTACATGGAAATAGCAGCAAAAACAATTTTGGATGAGTCGTTTTCAATTCTGGACTTACACTTTGAACAGTAATTTACTTGATTTCCTCTAATCAAATGTTCCTTTTTTTTACTGCGGAGAAGCAGGTTTGTTTGGAGCTGGGAACTATGATTCAGCTCCAATCAGAGAGATAAAAGCCTTGATGCTTGGTGTTTTTTAATTCATAGTCAGTTCATGGAAATGTTTTTGCTTTCAACCTCATCGCTGACATTGTGTCTGTCTGCCCTCTCCGCCCAACCCTCCAGTCTGGGCTCTGAACTCAAGTCCACCTGGTGCAAATGAGCAGTGGCGAGAGGTCACAGGCTGGGCATAGAACCACACCGAATGTGTCCCAAAGAGCACCACTTGAGACCAGGGTCCATAAGTAGGGCACTGTTTATATAACAGTGCACCAATTGTGACAGAATAGTGTTTGGTCAATGCCTTTGCAAGGGTGCTTCATATGCTCTGCATCAATCCACGCCAGTCTGAGCTATAGCCTACCAGAGTACAAGAACCTTAAAGACAGACTGTTAACATTTGCTAACTTTTAAAACTCAGTTGACGGATACACTGTACTGGGCTTGATAAGCTGAAACTCAAACTGCACAAAATGAAATAACAATAAAAATGCCGGGGAAAAAACAGAACCCGACAAATCATTTTCTGTATTTGTTTTCCAGGAAAATGCGCTTGTTTGTTCGAATTAGTACACAAAGGCAGAGAACATGAACAAACACGCAAACAACGGTTAAACATAAGATCCAGAGAAATGACCTGATCCAGCATCCATGTGGTTTTTGAACACTTAGGGACAAAAAATGTTGACGCAACGTCCGGCTGAGGAGATTTTCATTCAGCTGAGACAAGGTCGCCCAGCATATAGAATGTGTGAACCGTGATATCGGATTGTGTTAGTTTGGATTGTTAAACTAGACATGGTTAACTTTACTTCCATCTAATGGGACAGGGTGTGATGTACAACCCAACACCACCAGTGAAAAAGGGTGTGTGTGTGTGTGTGTGTGTGTGTAGAGACCGAGCCCTTCAGATCAGGATTAAGGGAAGGCATGAAAGTTGCTGTTGACATTGCTCGCTGTTCACTTGAGTGGAAGTGAAGGTCTGAGACAGATAGATATGCAAATAGCCCCGGGGTTCACTGGGCGTTGCAGGATCCACTCGCGCAGAAAAATGATTTGGAAACGGGCCGTCAAGCACCCAAATCCTCTCACGATTAGATCATGTCGGCAACATTTCACAGTTTGAATGCAGTTGAACCATCATCCGTAAGGTAACTGAAGTTAAACTGCCTTGTTTGTTCACTGATTCAAGTCACAACTTTCTTCGGGTCGGCCTGATCGTCTAAACATCTACAGGTCACAGAACACGACATCTAATAACCTCTGTAATCTACCGCAGTCGGTGAGAAGAGCACACCATCACGAAACATGTCTCAAAGCACACCAATGTCTCAGATACTAGGTAGCCCACAAAAACTCGATACTGCAGCGGCGATCATGAGGTTTGTTCACGTTGCACCACATTTTCTGAGACATATCGAAGACGAGAAGCTAGACTATTGTGTTGTGTAAACTTGGAGACGTCTACAGCTCCAGACAGCACTTTCTTGGGTAGCGTGAGGCATTTGTAAATGAGCCCCTCCAGGGTATTGCCACGATTGGGGGATGCACAATCCTGCGTGGCACCTCCATCTCCAAACTGACAGTGGGAATTCAAACACTATGGAAATGATTATAAGACCAAGTCTATGTGGTGTTTCATTCTCTCTCAACCATAACATCTTACACTCTCTACCCTAATTGTCCCACCATAGAGTTTCATCACACAATGACACGCACTGGTTAAAGAAAATTAAAGGAACACGTTATCATCGCCTGTTGAGCAGTGTATACAGGTGCTTTACTGGGGAACACGAGTTCTGTTTACCTTAGTTTCCCAACAGGCCCTCCACCTGGCTCCACAGAGATCTCTAGTGGACACACCCGCTAGACATTCATTCTCATTCAAATGAGCTGGTGTCGGCCACGGGTTCGACGGGGAGCCAAGCGAGCTCAGTCTCCTTCTTTGTTCTTTAACACAAAGAGTCGGCAACAGATGGCTAGAACGTCATCCGCATCTTTGAGGCTACTTCATGTCAACTTGAGCATTCATGTGCCGTTTCTTTACAGCATCAGACCGTTTCACGGCCTCCGCAGATGGCATGCTTTGCCCAGGTCACTATGTGAATCCGGCTCATTACCAACACCAGTGGTTCTCATGGATGTCACCAGTTGCCCATTTGTTGCTGTGTCACTGCAGACAAGTCAATATGTCGTTTACAAATACTGACTTTTTATTCGTTTTGTACGTTGTAGTATGGAAATAACAGGAAAATATATACAATTTACAGAACATCTACAATTTTTAAATACGCAATGTTAGATTTGTTTCATGAATAACAAAAAGTCCCTGTTATACTTTTGTAATGGTAATGCATTGTCTCTTGAAGAAATATTAGCCTAGCATGTAGGTTTAGCAGTCCACAATTTGTGAGGTGAGACTATTTGAACCACGTGTGCACTTTTGTAGGACGTGTTCCCTAAACAAACTGCCCTAATTTCAGTGAAACAAAACATAAAAGAATGGAAGGCATTATATGAACCTTGTAACTTAACAAACCCACTGTTGAGTGAGTTGAATAGCAGACGTAGTAGGTGAAATAAGAAATGCCCTGTTACAAACACGTTGCAGATTTTCCCCAAACCCCACGTGACACTGCATACCAAAATCCATCAAAAATCATAAGAGAAAATCTTAATAAAATATAACCAATCCTACAAGGCACAGGAATATCAACCTTTAACATATTTCGGTCTTTTAAATCCTCTACTGAATTTCAGCATCAGCCTGAAGTGTAGCATCAGAGCCTTGGTTTACAAAGTGTAGACTGTAGCTGTTCTACTGGGCCAGGAAATGATGGAAAATGATGTAAATGGCGAGACTGATCCAAGATCAGTATTCCTACTCTTAAATGCTGGGAGCTTCAAGACCTGGACGCCTCTGTTTTGTTGGTTACATGCTGGTTTCAGCTGTCACAGGGCTCTGTGGCGCTTTGAAGAGAAATGATGGCACTCTTCTGCCACCTGGTGGGGCCTTGCTGCATTGTTTGATCTCCTGCAGTAGCAAGACGTTGCCAACCTTCCATTCACGATACCTCTCGGCAGTGAGCGTGGGATCTAACAGCACTTGTTCTAGAACTAACAGGTCAGCTTCTTTAGCCTATGAAACATAACAGAGGCAATAGTGTGAAGACTTGAAACTTTGCAAAGGAATTAGAATGCAGCCATATTGTAGGATTTTAACTTTTGTTAGAGAAGCAATATGTAGATTATGTCGCATTGTCAATAATATATCAGCATTAGTCATGGAATTACATTTATTTTGTTGCAATTCACAAACATTCTCATTGGAGTATAGAATCTAAATATTTCTCCCTTTAAAAGGTATAACACCCATATGTGTAATAATGTATTCTATAGTCAGCGCTTGGTTGTACATATAGTACTTAAACCTGGCTGCATCGAAGTGGGGGGGAAAAAGACACAGGGACCTACCATTACCTGAACATCCTGTCCACTTCACATATGCTCATACATGCATTCCGTTTGATTTTCTACGACAGTGCATTCAACACAACATTAGCCTGTATGTAGTGAGCAAAGAGCTTATCAAACCAGAATGGAGACTCACTTTTAACGTGCTTTTGAGGGTCCTGGCCTGATGCAGTTTCTCATTGACTCGGTTATCTTTGCAGCGTTGAATGAATGACGTTCGGAAATCTTTCTTCAGCTCTCCAGTTGGGGACAGCTTGGCCTGCTTGAGATGGAGGTACAGTGCTTCCATCTCGTCAGATTTGCCCTCTGGAGTAAATGTTAAATATAATCAAGATTTCTCACACAAATGTTTTTCCCAAAGTCTTTCGATATAGAGAAAAACCGTGAGATGGTTAGAATGTGGTCTGTCGATATAGAAATGAACAGTGAGATGGTTAGGATGTGGTCTGTTGATATAGAGATGAACCGTGAGATGGTTAGAATGTGGTCTGATGATATAGAAGTGAAGTGAGATGGTTAGGATGTGGTCTGATGATATAGAAATGAACAGTGAGATGGTTAGGATGTGGTCTGATGATATACAGATGAACAGTGAGATGGTTAGGATGTGGTCTGATGATATACAGATGAACAGTGAGATGGTTAGGATGTGGTCTGATGATATACAGATGAACAGTGAGATGGTTAGGATGTGGTCTGATGATATACAGATGAACAGTGAGATGGTTAGGATGTGGTCTG
>JACXGK010005946.1:0-23393 GCA_016801125.1 Novumbra hubbsi
ATGTGGCTGTCTGGCTGGTTGTCTGGCCATGTGGCTGTCTGGCTGGTTGTCTGGCCATGTGGCTGTCTGGCTGGTTGTCTGGCCATGTGGCTGTCTGGCTGGTTGTCTGGCCATGTGGCTGTCTGGCCGGTTGTCCCTTGACTACCGCCAGATAAATTCACAGCGTTTCGTGTGAAACCGCAGGCATTTCCTTATACGGCCTTGTGAAGGAGACTGTGGACACCAGGTTACTATTGTCATGATTTATGGCAAATCACAGCCCTTCTGTGTCAGTGACCTCTGCTGACCTCCGACCTTCCAGGGGCAGCGTAACAGAGACATCCTGCGATGTGTGATCAGAACCTGCTGGTGCTGCTTTCCAACACCCAGAACCAGGACTCGATTCAGCCTTTGAGGACACGCATCCCCTAGCCCACACTGCCTATCAAAAGTAGCACACTGCCTAGGGAATAGGGTGCCATTTGGTATGTTGGCCATTACGAAGACATTACGATGGGGAGGATTGTTACGTAACAGAACTGTCAACTGATCCACTTAAAAAGAAGATGAACAGGGCAATGCAATACTCCTCCAGCGACTAATAATAATGCCTAACAATAATGCCTAACAATAATGTCTAATTATAATGCCTAACAATAATGTCTAATAATAATGTCTAACAATAATGTCTAATAATAATGCCTAACAATAATGCCTAATAATAATGCCTAACAATAATGCCTAACAATAATGTCTAACAATAATGTCTAACAATAATGTCTAATAAAAATGCCTAACAATAATGCCTAATATTAATGCCTAATAATAAGAGCCATATCAGTAATGTTAACCAAGTACTGCATCCCACGGTCAGTGTGAACTACCGTCCTGATTCATGGTGACCAAAGAAGAGGCAGAGAAAGCGTCTGTTGAATGAATCAGACGTAAAGCGTCTCCCATCCAGGACCAACCGGCTTCCGAAGGGAGACGGCGGTGATGCACTACAATGACGCAGAATTACACTTTTCTGAGTTTCCGTTTAGATAAGCTTATCTGGCCACGCCTGCATGGAGCCCGCGTCATCACAAATGCCAGGCAGTGAGGAAGTGAGTAATCACGCTTCATGGATTGCAGTCCCGCTGGATGCTTCTCCTCCGCGGTTCTGTCGGACCGTGATTGAACCCATGTCTTCCTGTTGCGCTCCACTGTACGTGGGTGGTCTTGTCTGAGACGTGAATCTCACTGTCGGGAGGGGGGGGGTTGCTGATGAATAATGTCAGAATGAGAACGGAGGGCAGTGAGTCCCACTGTAGCCCAGGGTGGTTAGTATCAATGTCTGGGTCTCTGGCTCCTAACTGAATCCAGGAGCTCTTCAGTCACTCCCCCTGATTGATCTCTCCTCACCCCGGGGGGTGGGTCCAATGACCAAGTGAGGTATCGAGCCGGGAGTCCCGTCCAGCACAGAACAACACCGCCACCCTAAACCCGTCAGAACTGGTCCTGACCCCAAGTCCACTCGGACCACCTAAGAGCTCCACTTATGTTCCATAGTCATACCATTTACGTCTGCTTTTCTCCATGCGCAGTCTTATGAAATAAAAATGTTACTTGATGCATTTTTATATTTTATTCTTTGTTTCTTTTGTAAAGGGCTGATGCACACACACACACGTGTTTTCATTCACATGAACCTAACCCTCATCCTAACCCCTACTTGAAAAACGTATACATAAGTGTATGCATAACCTTTGACATTTTCCAATAACACCTTTAATCCGGAAGTTGCATTTTGCCTTTTGGGGAACCCTACATTTTCTAGAGGAAACCAAATTCTTAAATGTTACTGTTTTCATGAGCACTTCTGGTCTCCAGACATTAAGTAAGAACAGGATCTTACACACTTACTAATACACTTAAAATTAAAAATAACATTCCATCCGGTGCCTACTGCACGCCGTTCAACGATGAAGAATTACCTCAGTGTGTCCCAAGTTGACCCCTAAGAAGAATGTTCTTATAAACCCCAAAGGGACGTAGGAAACGTTTAGGACGGCTACCCCCAGAATGCACGCGGCGCTCGGTGCCAGAGGAAGTGGAGAGGCCGCCGGATGAAGCAGCATCCTGGGTTGGTAGCTCTTGGAGGTCTGGTATTTCGAGCCAAATGGCCGGCAGATGATTAGGTCAAGCCGGTACCGCGTGTGGAGATCTTTACCCCCGTCCTCGGTGGGACAGGGCCTCATAGGATCAGAGATGGATGAGGGGGAATGGGGTACGCTGAGGGTTACAAGGGGGGCCATCATCTATAAGTCAGTCACACTACACTAACTTCATGGTGGGGCATGGTTTTAAATGCGTGTCCATCCCCTTCCCACAAGATAAATGAGTCGTTGGTAGCATTTACAGGTTCACTCGAAAAAACATGAATAAACTGTTGAAAACGGCATCAGTTACCTTCACTCAGCACAGATCTTTGGAACACACAGGCTCGCTCAAATCCTGCTAATTCCAGAAACACCAAGCTGTAAAAATGTGAGAGGTATTGATACAATTGGAGTTGAGAGAGAAAAGTAGTGGAATGTTTTTGACAGAGAGTATGTCCCAAATGACACCTCATTCCCTTTCACCAAACCCCAGACACACATTGCGTACTATAATGGGAACAGGGAGCCATTTCTAACAAATTTTCTCTCCTGTTATGAAACTGTTATGAAAGAACTGGAGGTCCCTTCTGTCAACAACACGCTTACGGACTTTCTTCACTCGGACGCCCTGCTTGGGTTAAAAGACCACCGGTTTCACAGACCGTTGTGCGTCCTCAGATCTCCCATGGCAACGCTGCTGCGGTCTTTACTTGATTTCATAACGAATATTGAATGTTGACCAAATACAAATCATATCCACTAAGTGTGGTGGAAGCCACTAGCTCACTACAACTCAGCTGGAAGCTGGTTAAAGGTAGGGCCCTATTTCAGATGAAGGGTGCCTACTGTGCTAATGGGTCCATCTCCAGGCCAAGGTAGCAGGCAACACGAAGCTTTTGGAAGGAATGTGAACAATTCCCCTGATCCAATTTGGAGCGGTGTAACATGTCAGGAGGCATCACATTAAAAGAAGCTAAAGGCAGACCGTTAATTAACAAGGTTTAGCTGAGGATGCCGATTAAGTTGGTTTTGTTATCTTTAGAAAACACGCATTAGCAGGGTCCTTTTGGTGAAACTGGATGAGATGAAAATAATATTTTACTTGATGTTAGATGTAAGGGCATAGCACAGTTTCGTGGTTGTTGTAATACACCTTTGCATCATATTTCACATTACATTGTCTGCCTGTACATCCAACCACTCACCCATCATTCCACTCATCCATCCACCCACTCACCCATCATTCCACTCATCCATCCACCCACTCACCCATCATTCCACTCATCCATCCAACCACTCACCCATCATTCCACTCATCCATCCACCCACTCACCCATCAATCCACTCATCCATTCACCGACTCATCCCTCATCCCCCCACTTATCCATCCATCCACTCGTCCATTCACCCTCTTATCCATTCATACACCCACTCATCCATTTACTGACTCATCCCTCCCTCCACCCACCCATGCATCCAACAATCCATCTATACACTCACTCATCCATCCATCCACCCACTCATCCACCCACCCAATCGTCCACCCACTCATTCATCCATCCAATGAAAAAACATATTGTTTGTTGAGAGAGTTGAGGAAACACTAAACCTTGTTTAAGCAGGATTAGAGGTATTTGATCAATGTTTTCAAGTTCAGTCTTTAGTTGTCAATGCTTTTTAAGAAATAATAATAATATTTGGCATCCATTCGCCACATCAAAAATGATGTAAAACAACATCTACATGCACCAGTTATTAATCAAAATGTGGATCAAACGTAATCAGGTTGATATCTTGGCCCTTTTTTAACTTGAGTGTTCTGGCTTTTTTTTATCTCTAGGGTTTACATTTTCTAAGAAGTAGCAAGTGGATCAAATTATTGATTGATTTTGCAATACTTCTGGCTTAATCCTACACTCATAGAACAAGCTAACATATTTGTTATGTTGCTTGGTTCACTGCTTTTACACGCATTTCAAACAACACAATCATCCATTTCCTGTTTTGGTATTTAGTAATCCTCACAGCCAATTAATATGGTCTTTATCGTGCCTTTGTCACTTCAATCATTCCACCAGTGGTATCGTCGGTGGAAATGTGGCCTACCACAGAGAAACACAATGGGGAACTAATTTAGTGTTACACAGCATTGTTAACCTCCTGTCACATATCATTGAGTTGCTCGTGACACTATAATATAGCCTTCCTATTTCTCTGAGGTGAAACAGGATATAATTTAGTTAATTGCCATGGTACTTGACCTCCCCCATAAGTCTCCCTCTCTCACCATCATTTTGGTTTGAGGATAACCTGTTCATTTAGCACAAAAGGGTTGATTTGACACACTGGTTATCTAAGGTCAGCGGTTTCATAGGATTGAACTAGCGGCAGTGAAACAAAAAGTGTACATGAGAACAGAGCAGTCCCCCGTGGTCCTATGGTAGCTGATGAAAAGACTAAGTGAAAGTATTTCAGTTTATAACAATAACAGAAGCTGAATAACGAAAGAACTATGCAAAGAAACCCAACGGTACTCTGATGTTTATTTATCCTTTTCCCACTCACTTTTAAAACGATGGTATTGGTGAAAATCACTGAGCCCTTGTCAACACTCGTCACCTACAGCGAATGCTCTGCATTATCCAGCACGGTTCATGTCCATGATCCTCTTTCACCCCCTCCCTCTGCCTCTCACTCCCTCGTTGCTGTGACGACACATCCAGTCATCATGTAATCTGGCTTCTTTATTGCAGTCAGCCACAGCAGTGTATGTCTGCTGCTATAGTGAGGAAACCAAGCCACTGACAAACCACTTCTAAATCAGATCCGGACATTAACAGTGGAGTTTCCTGTTGATTGTAGAGAGTGACCAGTCTCAGTTCTCCCCAATCTTTAAATATTTCTTTTGAAAATTTGATCACAATAGTGCACTACCTTTGACCAGCATTATGCACTACTTTTGCCCACAATAGTGCACAACTTTTGACCAGAAATATGCACTACTTTTGACCACATTAGTGCACTACTTTTGCCCAGTTTACTATTCAAGGAATATTGTTTCAGTTGTGACATATTACATATATTATCTCTTTTAACTCTGGATTAATAACTTCCTACAGACCTCTGAGTCAGGGTCAGCTGACAACCTTCCTGGGTCATGACCTTTGTGAGGGCTGACTGTCAAACAAGGCCAATATCAGATAAACCTGCAGCGAAACGAGCTCCATCACAGGTTCCTTAACCTTAACCCTAAACCTAATCTTAACTTTAACCTTAACCCTAACCCTAACCCTAGCACTAACCCTACCCTAACCCTAACACTAACACTAACCTTAACCCTAGCCCTAACCCTACCCTAACCCTAAGCCTCAGCAGGCCTGCTCTCCTACCCTGACCTATCCTCTGTCCTCTCTTGTTTCTCCCCTCTCTTCTCCCTCTCCTCTCTCTCTCCCTTTTCCTCTCTCTCCACTCTCCTCTCTCTCTCTCCCCTCTCCTCTGCTGTCTCTCCCATCTGAGTCTACTTCCTGGTTCCCTTAAGCAGCCAGCAGGGCAGTGTCAGGGTTTTTATGAGTTCACAACATTTGGATCATTTACTGAGAGACCGCAACAGTTTCCTCCAGTTGAACTAAAGAAATGTGTTGCTAGCTGCCAATGTTAGTAGAGTTTGCTTACTCAAAAGTGAGAGCAAATGTCGGAACACTGTACCAGGAAATCCACTCACAAACAAAACAATTCCAGAAATATTCCCAGGGCTTCACCCAGGTGGTCTATTCACTACTGACTCTGTAGACTCTCAGGAGAAAAAATAAAAGTGAAGTGGGTCATTTATCATGAATGAGACCTTTAAAGATTAGCTCATTAATCCTTCTACATAATTGTAAACGGATGCCTGTGATGTTGTGGTACAAATCGAGCAATATGCTAATTTTGTTTGATTCCCATACAAAGATAAAAAACAATTTAGTTTTAGTTTTGAGTGAAGAAAGGTCTGATAATAATCTACTCATGGAATAACTCAAGGTTTTCCAACTGGATTGATTACCCGGACTGTTAAGTTTGGCGGTTTTGATAATTGAACATTCCTGATGAAGACACCTTCTAGATTTGATAATTAAAAAAAAATTCTAGAGGATTTGTCAGAGCTTGTTAGCAGTTTCCTCTTCCCAAAAGAAGTTCTGTCATGTCTACCCTGACTCACCAGTTAAAGGTATTCGTCAGGAAAGACAATGGAGCCCTTAATATATGTATACATACTTCACTAGGCCTTTAAATCCCATTGGCCACCAGTGTACTTACCCAGAATATCGTAAAGGGAGGCAAAGTTACTGACTCAACATGAACAAGCAGGCTGACAACTGGATCATGTCACGTTGGAACCATGTCATGTTTGAACCATGTCATTTTGGAACCATGCCCAAACAATATTAATTGTAAAGCGACAGACCCAAGAGCGTTCCAGTTTTTCATACTCATGACTTAACTCACGCTCATAACCTGAGCCCAGCTAGACACCGGCCGGCAGGCTAAAGGCTCTACGTTCTAAGTTGTTGATATTAGCGGCGTGTCGCTATATTACCTTCTTGGCAATAATAACCTTTTTTAGGTGATCAAGAAAACAAAGCACTTTTTGTATTGAACGGTGAAACCAATATTGTCAGTAAGGTTAACACTAAACCATGTTCTTTAGAATGTTTGAGAAATATTCAACATTTCCACTAGTTTATTCTATCATTTGGGATTGTTGGCTTAGATCTCATGAGAAATATATGATAGCACACCTACAATGAACGCGGTATCATAAGTCTAATTTCCTCCTCTGACCCTAACCGACACATTTATTAAGAGCTCCCATTCCGGTGTCCAACTGGCCCGAGAAAAATAAGGGTTTTGTTGAGGAGCTCTTTTCTTGTTGCCAAATTGTGAGCTATATATGCAGCAGCACACACACCGTCCCTCACAAAGGACCGACCCGCTCGTAGTAAACAAGCCATGTGCCAGAAGGGTTCCTGGAGTCAGTGGCCTGTGAGTCCATTACAACACCACGTCCCCTCCAGTGGACCAGGGCCCACGTGTTGCATGGCAACAAAAACACAAGTGTCATGATTGGTTCTGTGTGCGCGCGTGTGTTACTTGTGTAAGTGTGTGTGTGCGCATGAGTGTGTCAATCTAATTGCACCACACACCCGTGTAAAGACCTGGGGACCCTCTGTGACAAACTTTAGCTTTCCGAAACAGTCTCAATGGGAACGGAGTGATACGCACTGAGCACTCCACCCCTCTAATTCAATCATATGATTAAACATTGCAACATCAAGGAGGGGTGTCTCTCTCTTTCTCTCTCTGAAAAAACAACAACACGAAAATGGTTGTCCCATCACCACGGTAACCACCCCGGTTCTGAAGATGTTGCGGGTGAACTGAACTGGGTTTTTGGACGAAGCCCTCTTCAGGAGGTCACCATGCTCTCCAGGAGGTCACCAATTTCTCGAGGAGGTCACAATGCTCTCTGGCCGACTAAGGATGACCAAGAAACTTTCTATTAAGATCACGATCAGCAGCTGCTAGAAGGAGCAGTTCCATAGCAGGAATACAAAAATACATTACATTTAAAAAACTAAAAATATGTAACTTAAAAAGCACAGATAGCAAAACTTTCAATTAATTACTGGCACTTGATTCCACCTTGATAGAATTACTAGTTGCAGTGAAACACACACAGTGCATAATCCAAGCAAATGTCTTCGCTGAGTAGGCCTGTATCTCCTCATCCTATATGTTATCTAAACACAGCAAAAGGTGTTTCACAACAGAATGAATCACAGTCTCCCAGAAGACAATAATAACGGCCTTCCGATCCTTTTCTCTGTGTAGGGTATAGCGCAAGTCTTTGGAGTTAATCCGGAGCTGAAGAGGGTATCCTTGAACCTTGTTGCCCTTGACACTTTAATACGTCTCATGATATTGTAAGAGGCTTTACACTTGTTTTTAAAATGAACAACTTCTTCTTGAACCCAAAATTTCTTTTTCATAATCATAATGGTCTCTTTATCAGTCTCTTTACTAGTTTGTTTACGATAGGCGGTTTACTGTAGTCTGTTTATCAAAGTCTGGTTTTGATAGCCAGTTTATCACACTCTCTTTACTGGTCTGTATACGATAGGCTTATTGAGGTCAAAGTCTTAGTCTGTTTACAACTGTCAGTTTATCATAGTCTGTTAATCACAGTATATTTACTAGTCTATTTACCAAAGTCTGTTTATTATAGTCTGTTAATCACAGCCTTCTTACTAGTCTATTTACCAAGTCTATTTACTAAAGTCTGCCCAGTCAAGAGATTATATGGTAAACTAAAGTAAACAGACTAAAATAAAAAAACATAGTAAACAGACTATAATAAAAATACAATAGTAAACAAACTATAATAAACAGACTATAATAAACAGACTTTAGTTCTTTTGGACCACATTGCAAAACAAACAATTCAGTTTATAAGATTTGTATTGTTGAATCATTATTAACGAGCATTAAAATTATTAATGAGTTTGTGGGTTCCAAATTAAATGATCAAAGAAAACTAATCATGATTTTCAAACAAAGTAATGGCTGTAATCAGTTAGAGAAGTCGGTATATTTAAAGAAACATTGATGATAATGAAAATGCCCCATGGAGAAGTAAGGGAGTGCACACACAAACGTCTGTGTCTTTACTCTAATATGAACCCTACACACACAAACGTCTGTGTCTTTACTATAATATGAACCCTACACACACAAACGTCTGTGTCTTTACTATAATATGAACCCTACACAAGCGTCTGTGTCTTTACTATAATATGAACCCTACACAAGCGTCTGTGTCTTTACTGTAATATGAACCCTATACACACAAACGTCTGTGTCTTTACTGTAATATGAACCCTATACACACAAACGTCTGTGTCTTTACTGTAATATGAACCCTATACACACAAACGTCTGTGTCTTTATTATAATATGAACCCTACACACACAAACGTCTGTGTCTTTACTGTAATATGAACCCTATACACACAAACGTCTGTGTCTTTACTGTAATACGTGCAGTTTCCGCTTTAATCGAAAAGGGGGCGTATACAAGTGGAGTTACAACAGATGTGTGACGGTGTAAACACTCTACGCTATAAAATATCTGTTCCAGATTTGCTCTTCCTTAGCATAAATAAAAAAATAACCGGTCAAGATCGTTTGGGCGAAATAATGCAGAGTGACAAATTCATGGGCGCCACCCATTTCAGTGAAGCCAAATCACCAACTAGTTTCCCGCCCTGCTGATTGCAGTTAGACCTCCATTTGATATCCGTTCAACCATACATGGACCTACTGTGTGCTGCTGGGCCGAAAGCTAGACGCCACAGACGGCACTAAACTCTGGTTTAGTCCCAAATGGTACACTATTCCCTACATGGGTCCTCAACAGGGGAACCAGGCTCCGGATTGGGTCCACATCACGTGACATCATGGATGTGTGTGCTCTGGAAGCAGCACCCCTTGGGTGACGTAACTCTGATGGTCTAATAGGCTAAGGGGTACGCCCCCCCCGGCCCCTCCCCCACGGACGCAGATTCAGGGGTGTGTGCGTTGGCCCCAACACCGTGAAGCCAGACGAATCGCTCTACACCTTCTGCATGGTGACTCCTGATGGAGTAGACAGGAAGGACCGTAGCCGAGCAACGCCATACAATACAATACCAAACGTGGAGGTCGCTTCCACCACTGTACAGCCGTTTTCCTTTAGAGGGTTTCACAACAATACAGTACAGTGGAATTTGGCCAACTCATAATCTTTTGCTGTTCGTCCGGCGAGAGTCTGGTGGAACGGTGCCAGTGTGTCCCAAACCTCTGTGTTCTATACCTATGTGTTATATACCTCTGTGTTTTATACCTCTGTGTTCTATTCCTCTGTGTTCTATACCTCTGTGTTTTATACCTCTGTGTTCTATACCTCTGTGTTCTATACCTCTGTGTTCTGTACCTTTGTGTTCTATACCTCTGTGTTCTATACCTCTGTGTTCTATACCTCTGTGTTCTATACCTCTGTGTTCTATACCTCTGTGTTCTGTACCTATGTGTTATATACCTCTGTGTTTTATGCCTCTGTGTTCTATACCTCTGTGTTTTATACCTCTGTGTTCTGTACCTATGTGTTATATACCTCTGTGTTTTATACCTCTGTGTTCTATACCTCTGTGTTCTAAACCTCTGTGTTCTGTACCTTTGTGTTCTATACCTCTGTGTTTTATACCTCTGTGTTCTATACCTCTGTGTTCTATACCTCTGTGTTCTGTACCTATGTGTTATATACCTCTGTGTTTTATACCTCTGTGTTCTATACCTCTGTGTTCTATACCTCTGTGTTCTATACCTCTGTGTTCTGTACCTATGTGTTATATACCTCTGTGTTTTATACCTCTGTGTTCTATACCTCTGTGTCCCAAACCTCTGTGTTCTATACTTCTGTGTTCCATACGTCTGTGTCCCAAACCTTTGTGTTCTATAATTCTGTGCTATCCAGTGAGTTACAAGTAGTAATTGTTACACGCTGTTTGCCAGAAACAAAAAAACATAAAAAAGAAGCTTGCAGGGCTAAGATTCTCCCGTCTTTGAAAGCCAATCTCCCTCCTCTGTGCACTAAACACGATGATTAGTCAGTCAGCAGTCCAGGACTCCCTCAGATAATGTCCACCAGACCAATGGGTTCAAATAAGAAATCATTTAAATGCTTCCTCTGTGCTTGACTGTCTAATGGCGCGATTGAACCAACAGAATAGTTCCTAAACGGTAAACCACGCCCAACTGTCACTCCCCCCCGCCCATCTGCAGTAAGAGCAAACACTTTTTTGCAGTTTTTTCTTGAAGGATCTTAAAAGTAACTGAACCCAGACCTAGTCTGTGCTCTCTCAGATAATATCGGCATCCTGCTGTCAGATGACTACTCTCTCCAGCATTATAACAAGCTACCTAAGATTCACAGACGTGCATTTCCTGGTTTCCCGGATAGAGACGTGTTCACCGCAGTGACGCACGTTGCACGACCTGACGAGGACAGGGAATAGAAAAGCACATCGGCAAATGTGGCGATAAGATGGCCGCGTCCGACGCGCGTGAAACTCTGACGAACGACGACGGCTGAGAGAATGGACCCCAATATAAACACAGTGCAGGCGATATAAAAGGGATTCGATGTGGTTGACTTATTTGCTGAATTACCTTGAGGTTATTATGCAAACTGTTCGCGTTGCAGGTCAATGCAATCAGGATGGGTTCTAGTATTGTGTGGTCGGTCCCGTAACTCAGGAATACGCTGTAGAGTATGTTTCTGCATAACCCTATTGAGGCAGTGACGTGAATACTGTGGACATACCTCCAGGACATACCTCCATTAGTTTGCTGTGTTAAAACCTGTCTGGCTTTCACAGTGGGGTGTTGTATTATTTGAAGCCCGCATAATAACAGAACCCGGAAACTCTCTGCCATCAGTGAAATCCTCAAGGGTTTTTCTATGCCAACAGACATCTAATTACATATTAAATTATAGCTTATTCAGCTTTCCAATATGACAGTGCATCAATAGGACTGTGTTTGAATACTATTTGAAATATATTATGTATATTACTTTTAACACTCGTGCCAGCTCCTCCTGTCTCCATGTTGATGGGCTGTGCAATGGTTGGTCCATGGCGCTGGAAAGCATCAACAAGCACAAATACAACATTTTTAATGATTTCTGAATGTGTTAGAACCAGGTCTGACACCCCATTACAGTATAAAGGCCCATTGTTATAGAACACATTATAAGGGTGTCGTCTCTGTCCTCATCCACCTGGTTGTCTCTGTCCTCATCCACCTGGTTGTCTCTGTCCTCATCCACCTGGTTGTCCCTGTCCTCATCCACCTGGTCCCAGTCCCTGTCTTTGTCCACCCAAAAAGGTAATTTGATTTTAACCTTCAACAGGCACAGCTAGAAGAGGACTTGCCAACCCTCAGAGTCTGGCTCCTCAATGGGTTTTGACGCTACTAGGGAGTTTTTCCAAGCCACTGTGTAACCATTATTGTTGATGCTTGCTCTTTGGAGTTTCAGGCTGGGTATCTGTAAAAACCCTTTGTGACAAATGCCGACGTAAAAGAGCTTTTCCGGGACCTGTTTGGAACTGACAAAAACACTTTTAAAACCAGTGGCCAAAAATCCTGCAATTCATTTAAAAGGCAACATATTTTATACAGTCAGAATTGAGATGTGAAGCAGTGAATTAATGCCGTTGATGAGAACATAATTATGGGCGAAGTGACGACCTGCTCACAAAAGCTAAGGGGCCCCCGTGTAGCGGTAACTGTCCTTTTCTTCCACATAATAGTAACAGAACCTCACTGCTCAAAACAATACGAGCCAAGCGGCCTAATAAACCTGGAGTCATTACTCAAAGCACATGCCTGCGGATGGTTTGTAACATAATGCGACGACTCCCCAATTCGCACTAGGTTCACCAGACGTCCCTGGTGAGAAGTCATGCACCAAAGGGAATAGTGTTCCATTGAAGACAGAGCCACTGTGAAACACCTTCTCCATTGTGAACAGGGAGTCATTAGAGGTTTATGTACAGTATATAGGTCAGGGTGGGTTAACCAGGCACCCAGATAAATAATTTAAAAAAGTTGCAGCACCGCATGTGATGAAGGTAAAAGAGTGTGTGTGTGTGTGTGTGTGTGTGTGAGAGAGTATGTGTTCAAGTTTGTGTGAGTCCAGAGTCATATTTAAAGGGTCCTTGCCAGTGTCGGTCCTCTTCCCGCCTGAGTCCATTTTCGAGTGATGAATTGATCAAACTCGTCTGGGAATTACATTAGTTTACACATTCCTACTGAATGATTGAAAAGCCCTTCAGGCTAACCCTCCCACCAGGTCCTTTGCAGTTGCCTGACTGCACCGTTGGGACTCTAAATCTGACAGGGCCCAGCTTGCCAGTGTAGACAACCTAGCCAGCCCGGGTTTACATCATATTTCAAATGTTTCTTTGAGCCTTTACTCACGACTGCCTCGAGTACTAGAATGGGCTTGGTGTACTTTTTTTGTAGTCCATTGTTAAATTTTTCCGGAAAAGCTAAACCAGTTCCAATCTGAAGCGTTTGAAACCATATCTAATGTCATTTGAACCCAGGTCTGCGGCAT
The DNA here is from genome assembly GCA_016801125.1 of Novumbra hubbsi. Classification (NCBI taxonomy): domain Eukaryota; kingdom Metazoa; phylum Chordata; class Actinopteri; order Esociformes; family Umbridae; genus Novumbra; species Novumbra hubbsi. The sequence continues at coordinate 13,321 of JACXGK010005946.1, forward strand.
AGAACCTCAAGCAGTTTGTCATTGTTAGTGCGTAAATGCTGTTTTAGTACGTTTCACCTGACCCTCAGGCCACTAGTTAAAGCCTGAATTTGGGGATTGGAGGTCACCTTGGTAACAGGGGTCACAACAGTCTTGAGGAAGTGCAGGGACTCCCACCTTCTAATGCAAGGGCCTGCAACTACTTCATCAAAAGATGGTCCATCAGCCGAGAACATTGCTGTCTGCAGTTGGGCTAGCAAGGCCTCCACCTCATGTACGTGCTGAGTGCTCTGGGCAAAGAAAGGACAAAAGTGAGAACTCATCCGATTCAAACGAGATGATTCCCGAGGAACACCATCCCTAGTCAGTGTCAAAGTGAAAGTTGTTTATCTGCACCAAATAACACCAAAGTGCACCAAATAACATTCATCATTCTGAACCATATGTGCCATAAGTCATGGCACGCAACATCTACCTAGTTGTTGAGAAAAATATAAAGCAAAAATAATTACAGTAAATACAAAATATACATAACGATAGTGACTGAAAGCAAATAAAAAATGTAGAAATAACAATATGGACAGTATCAATAGAACCTTAAATATTATAAATATAAGCCTGATGCTCCGATAATCATGACCTGACGCTCCGATAACATCTACCAGGCAGCAACAGTGTGAACAGACCATAGCCTGGGTGGCTGTAGTCTTTTATGATGTTCAGTGCTAGGTTATTGTGTGTGGTAGGTGCCTTGCGTGGAGGGGAGATGGCAGCCCAGGATGCGTTCCGGTGGCTTTGCGGCAAGCAGCAGAGCAACTGCTGTAATGCAGACAGGCCAAAGTCTCCTCAGGAAGTATGGGCTCTTTTGGGCAGTTTTTACCGCAGAGTCTGCTTGTCTGAACCAGGTGAGGACATCTTAGATTAACACACAGAGGAACTTAAAGTAAGAGACTCTCTACCTCAGCTCCATCGATGCGCATGGGGGTATGATCTCCCCCCTGCCCCTTCCTGAAGTCCACAATCTCTCCTTAGTCGTCCTGCAGACATTAAGATTGAGGTTGCTGTCCTGGCACCGCATGGCCTAACCTCCTCTCTGTATTCCTTGTCATCATTGTTGGAGAGGAGGCCTAGAATAGGGGTGTGGTCCGCAAGCTTCCCCATGACGTTGTAGCTGTGTGAGGTCACACAATCACGCGTGAGCGGGAAGTAAACTAGGGGACGGAGTTCGCAGCCCTGAGGGGCTCCAATGCTCAGAGACAATGCAGAGGAGGTGAGGTTGCCCGTTCTCACCATCTACACGTCAGGAAGTCCAGGTTCCAGTTGCTATGGTAAGTGTTAAGACCCAGGGCCCTGAGCTCATCCTCCTGTGATGTAATCCTCCTTCTTGTTTTATATGTTGAAGTCCTCTTCGCCAAACACCAATGTGCTTCCCAAATGGCACTGTTCCCTATATAATCCACCCGCTTTGGATGTTTGATAGATATATCGTTCTGCTTCTATATATTTCACAGCTGGCCTGTAATCATAAATATGTCAGCCAACTAAGGTGTTTGTCAAGTATGAGCGCGTTTACAGTACCTGTCAAAAGTTTGCACTCCACCTTTCTCTTCTCTGTCAATAAAACATAAAATTTCCCCCCAAAAATAATTCACCATAATCCCTTTATGAATCACATTTCTTTTACAAAGTCCTGTTCAGCAGTTTCCACAAAATGCTCAACCTGAAAGCTTGAAACCCACAAAAAGCAAGCAACTGCCAGAAACATTTGCCCACTGGAAGGGCTGCAGACAAGCAACATGAAGAGCTCCAGTTCCTCTATCACCCCTAAGAGAGTAACCAGGGGGAATGGCTCGATCAAACCCTGCTAAAACCTTTTGGGGTCTCTCAATGAAACAGCCAAGACCCTGCCAGGGGCAGCATGGCTTTAATAAACACCATTCTACACGAGAACCGGCTGGCCAGGTTGGACGGCGGTAGTAGCATGGGCTGCCAACGGCGGGGAATATTTTTCAAGACTTCAACCATACTCAAATTAAAACCTGTGCACTTGAGGGGTTCAGTGGTGTGCAATGCTTCCTTAGCAGGGCAGCTGCGTCGTTCCTCCCAGAATTTAAACTCTTGGTTGTGGTGGACCAATAGTGGCTCCGGTCTGGCAGAGAGTGGGGCTAATTGGTTCAGCACAAACCAGCATGGATGGTCAGCTGTGTGGACCAGGCTGCCTCTAGTGGGTGGTAGGTGCTGTGGTGTAGCCGTATAGACCAGGCTGCCTCTAGTGGGTGGTAGGCGCTGTGGTGTAGCCGTATAGACCAGGCTGCCTCTAGTGGGTGGTAGGTGCTGTGGTGTAGCCGTGTGGACCAGGCTGCCTCTAGTGGGTGGTAGGTGCTGTGGTGTAGCCGTGTGGACCAGGCTGCCTCTAGTGGGTGGTAGGTGCTGTGGTGTAGCTGTGTGGACCAGGCTGCCTCTAGTGGATGGTAGGTGCTGTGGTGTAGCCGTATAGACCAGACTGCCTCTATTGGGTGGTAGGTGCTGTGGTGTAGCCGTATAGACCAGACTGCCTCTATTGGGTGGTAGGTGCTGTGGTGTAGCTGGGTCTGTTGGCGGGAGAAGGCTCTCCCGTCCCAGCGTGGAAACCGGAGTACACACCCTGTCTGAGCAAACAGCGTGATAAGAAGCCAAAGCCAAATTACGTGGTGAAATTACATCTCCATCTCCAACTTTCCTGGACCTGCTGAGGAGTTGTTTCGAAGAGGCATGGCTATAATCGCAAGAAAATCAGGATAATCTTACAAATAAATAAACACATAAAACGTATAAACAACATTGAGATTTTCTTTTTCAGTTACCAATTTATCACTTTGTCAATTGGTTATTATTGCAAAATGCCTTTAATGTTCATCTATTTCTTCTTCCCTGAGAGTAAAGACAGATCTGTGGTAAAACTCGGCTAACCATTCCCAGCCACCAGGCATGTGCCCTAAGGAGTTGGCGGCTTGGGCTTCACCCGGCTCTCTTAGGGGTCCGGCCATTAGAAACATAAGAGCTTGGGAGGCTGAGGCCTTGGGACCGGGTTGGAAGCAGCCCCTGTTGGAGGCCCACATCTGTTCCAATCAATGCTGGACCCCTGCTGCTGCCGCCGATGCCTTATCGTTGTGATGGAAACCATACTGCTGAATCTGGGCAGAGGACGCGGTGGGAAGTGGGTGGCAGGAACTGGCAGGGGGCAAGGACCTGCTGAAAACACACACACACACACAGACACACACAGACACACACAGACACAGACGGGAAGGGCAAGCAGACAGACAGTGAGACTGAGCAGGCAGACAGGGCACTGGTGAGGAGACATGCTGACGCTTGGTATTGATAGGAGCCACATGTGTTATTTTCCTTGTATTGCCACTAATACACAGTAAATGTCCACATAATACACAGCAAATGTCCTCATAATACACAGTAAATGTCCTCATAATACACAGCAAATGTCCTCATAATACACAGTAAATGTCCCCATAACACACCACATCATGGAGAGTGAATGTCCCAATAACACACTGTATCATCAACACTGAATGTCCCCCTAACACACAGTATCGTGAATAGTAAATTATCCTATAATACACTGTTTCCTGGACAGTAAAGGTCCCCATAACACACTGTACAATAGACTGTAATTGGCCCCATAACACACTGTATCGTGAATAGTAAATTACCCCATAATACACTGTCTCCTGGACAGTAAATTACCCCATAATACACTGTCTCCTGGACAGTAAATTACCCCATAATACACTGTCTCCTGGACAGTAAATGTCCCCATAATACACTGTCTCCTGGACAGTAAATTACCCCATAATACACTGTCTCCTGGACAGTAAATTACCCCATAATACACTGTCTCCTGGACAGTAAATTACCCCATAATACACTGTTTCCTGGATAGTAAATGTCCTCATAATACACTGTCTCCTGGACAGTAAATGTCCCCATAATACACTGTCTCCTGGACAGTAAATGTCCCCATAATACATTGTCTCTTGGACGCAGAAGTTTAGACAATACAATGTTTGCCTTCCTTCTCCACTGCCCTGGGAAAAAGTTCACTTTGCCAAATTAAGTTAATACAAGATCACTCGTTCAAAAAAATTATAATGTTTAAATGGGATTACATTAGTGGTTAAAGAATTATTACTGGTTTGTTTAAGATTTTTTTATGGCATACAACTAAAAAGAGACATCAAAAACAACTGTATTTTTATTAGAATGTGTGTTTTCATGTGTGTGGGGTTGTGTGTGTGCTTAGTGTGTACATGTGTGTCGGTCTGGGGTAGAGATGCAATATATCTTTGAGGAGTGGAAGTTTTAATGTTAAACAGAACCATGCATGTGTGCCATAGCCCAGTATTTCATGTGCATTATACTCTGCATCTCCACAAGCAACTCGGCTGTGATCGTCTGTGATCAGAATGGTTGCCTGTCAGTCATTAATGGAAGTCAGCCACATGTGGAGGTACTTTGCCCCACCACGGAGTCCCCAACACGACTTCAACGTTTACGTTTGGCGCAGTGAAGGGCGAACTGTATGGAAGGCATTACCTTGCAGAAACAAAGTAATCCTTTATTTGAATATGTAACCCCTGCCATCTGTCCGCGCCGACAGTCCCTGTGTGCTGGGTTACAATTACACTGTAATTCAAGGTGCAGATAAGAGGAGAGGAAGTCTGGGTGTAAACAAAACGCTGAATGTGTCAAACCTCAGCATGGAAGTCGCTGGTGGAGATTGTGCCTTGTGTAATAACTCTCATAAAAGCCCACTTTGTTGTCTATGTGTTTGCCATGATTAACGTTCATTACAAATGCAGTCCTTGTCCATATTTTCCTAATTTCCTTAAACCCTTTCTTAACTAACACACATTTGTCTGTGGTGTCTGTAGCTATCCTGGACCTTCGCGTCAAAGATTCAAATGTCTTTTAATAATCAACCAGCAATATCTTGGGAGATTAGGGTCTGTATACATTTCAGTCATTAAGAAGATGCTATTTTCCACACATATTTTGCCTTGGCCGGTGCTCTTGAAATCTAGCTGGTATACATGATCGTAATTATGTTCATCCTACAACAAATTGATAAATACAACGACAACAATGCAATTAATCATGAGTACAGGGAGCAGATCACCTTTATTGAACCGATGTAGTCCTCTTAGTGGCACTTTCCAGGGCTGAGACTCAAACCTTTACATCACTCTGCGTCTAACACATCCTGTCTGCTAAATGAAGCTGAATCCTGTGAGTTGTTGCCCGGTCTGAGTTCAGACTGCCAGAATGCACTGGATAGAGGAGATCTTGTTGCCGGAATAAACGCAGTGAAAAGGTCAGTGGAACTTGCCCAAAACAAAGGAAACACACAACATCCACTTTGTTAGATCCGAATCACTGACTGTGTGCCAATGACTGCGTCCTTCTTCGATCCCACGTGCGCTGTGTTCAGATGGCCTGTTCACTGCACAGTGTTCAGATGGTCTGTTAACTGTACAGTGTTCAGATGGTCTGTTAACTGTACAGTGTTCAGCTGGCCTGTTCACTGCACAGTGTTCAGCCGGCCTGTTTACAGCACAGTGTTTAGATGGCCTGTTAACTGCACAGTGTTCAGATGGCCTGTTAACTGCACAGTGTTCAGATGGCCTGTTAACTGCACTGCGTTCAGCTGGCCTGTTTACAGCACTGCGTTCAGCTGGCCTGTTTACAGCTCTGCGTTCAGCTAACCTGTTTCCAGTGTCCTCCGTCATGTGAAGACACCATCAGGCAAGCAGAAGACAGGCCGTACTGCACTGTGGTCATCCCGCCCGCATCTCTCCTGTATGGCTAATGGTTTTAACGAGCCCCATGATTCTACTGTCTGATGCCCTGCTAGCCTGACTGGACTGTCTGTAGACACTGCTGCCTTGGACAGTGAGAGGCCCTCAAGGGACCGGTGAAGCGTTGGTGAAGGTAGATGATGTGATCTTAGTAGAGGGTTTTAACACACCTGTAATGTTCTGGTTCAGATCACTGTCTAGGATGGTGGGTGTAAGAAGTGTAAACATGGCACAGTGGGGAGGAATTTGCACGTGCATCAAGAATGGTAGCTTACAGTTGAGTATGAATGTGTCTGCGGGCAGCAGGGGAGGAAGTCTTATTGCTATCAGTAAGGCCAGTCCCTTTCTCATACCAAAAATGCATACAATAAAACGAGATGAAAGCAGAAGTTATTTCGATTCAATTGATTGGTTAGCGTTCCTCTAGCATGACCACACTGCTAACTTACGAGGAAGGAACATTCCGGAACTAATTACAAAGGACAAAATGAACAGTCTTAAAGGCAACTCACACCTGCTACCTTAAACGTACATATCAGTATACATACAAGTCAGGGTATAATCAGGTCCTAATTAGGTTATAATCAAGCCATATCAGGTCATAACAAGGTCATAATCAGGTTAGAATAAAGTACAACGTTGCTTTAATATATTATTCAGTGATCAAACGAGCATTTGGTTTTGAAGTGATCTGTTCTAAACCAATGCAATACAGAACATTAATTTGAACATATATATTTTTGATTGATTGACTACATTAGACCTGCCATATTCTGATCCAGACATGAAGCCCCACTGTGACTACATGTGACCTGCTATATTCTGATCCAGACATGAAGCCCCACTGTGACTACATTAGACCTGCTATATTCTGATCCAGACATGAAGCCCCACTGTGACTACATGTGACCTGCTATATTCTGATCCAGACATGAAGCCCCACTGTGACTACATTAGACCTGCTATATTCTGATCCAGAAATTGAAGCCCCACTGTGACTACATGTGACCTGCTATATTCTGATCCAGACATGAAGCCCCACTGTGACTACATTAGACCTGCTATATTCTGATCCAGACATGATGCCCCACCGAAGACATAAAAAAGAGAATGAGTCCAATTTAGAGAAGCCTGCAATGCTAGCTCTTTTCCCTGCGAAACACAGTGGTGGTGATAAGCCTTGTCTGGCCTCCAGGCTACTGCAGGGCTTTTCAGTCTCAGCTTAGTGGTACAGGCCTGTAGTACTAGCCTACTGCGGCGACTAGCTTGTGTGTGTGTTGGTGTGTGACTGGGGGGCCGTTTAGGGGTTAAGTTCGGGGTAGAAGCAGGGGGTTATGGGCTACCCCTATCACTCCCCAAACAGGAAATGTGCAAACCTCCCCCACTCTCTGCAGATATCTCCGAGGATACAGCCTGCCCCTGCCCAGTTTCTGGGGGAAGAAATTGCCAGATTGAGGTAAGGAAAATGTACAAAGTAAAAGAAGAAAGTAAATTGGGAAGAATATAAGAAATGGAAGGAAACTAATGGTACAAGAATGTATGAAAGTCACAGAAGAATCTGTACTCGTTGGTTGGCAGGCGGTCAAATAGTACCCGACCTGGATCAGACTAGGACATCGGCCGGAGACGGAATCTCATCAGACCCTTACGTGTACATGCTTTCACAATACACATCTATGCCGTTTATGAGTAAGCAAATTATTTGGCTGCCATTTTAGTTATCTGGTGCGATAATATCGCCGATGTGTCTCGTGGTCGAACGCGCAACGGTGTGGCAGGCAGGAACCACCTGTGGAAGTATTACCGTTACATCCTGATCACATGATTATCAGCCCGTACACACACACACACACACACACACACGCTGCCACTCCTGGCTGTCACAGACCACTACCCCCCAGTGAGCTTTAACACGGCGTCTGAGTTCTGTCCGTGTCCCAAATCGCACCATGTTCAGTGTTTAGTGAAATGTACAGAGTACGCTACATACTGATTAGGGTGCCATTTGGGATATGATTGAATTCTACTGCCATTACTTTAATGTCAGAAGATGCTAGAAACCAGAGCAGGCTGCCCGCCTGCGACTGCCCTAGTAAGTTTGGCAGTACGTTATGCTAGGTCTAGGCTTATGCTAGGCTTAATGCAAGGTCTAGGTTTATGCTAGGCTGAATGCTAGGTCTAGTCCTTTGCTAGGCTTAATGCTAGGTCTAGGCTTATGCTAGGCTTAATGCAAGGTCTAGGTTTATGCTAGGCTGAATGCTAGGTCTAGTCCTTTGCTAGGCTTAATGCTAGGTCTAGGCTTATGCTAGGCTTAATGCTAGGTCTAGGTTTATGCTAGGCTGAATGCTAGGTCTAGGCATGAAAAAACATGTCTTATCTACTGAGTCTGTCCCAGTCAGTTTGTCGAAGGTTTACATCTGAAGACATTTGTTACAGAAATATATACGTAATTTCTGTCTTTATTCTGCTCATTGAAGCAAACCCCTTTGAGCTCTTCAACCTCTACGACCATAAAGCTTCATCTGATCAATCCATCCTTAACTTTCGCGCACCACTGTACATTACAACAATTGTATTATAGCTGTCTTCTGCCTTAGGCCCTTAGTTGTTTTATATCAGCGCAAGTAATATGTAGACAAAATAATGGACTTCATAGGGGGGAAATTATTGTATGCTACTTAGTTTTCATACTGAAGCATTTTCTTTTGACCTTATGGTTTTAGGAAACCTATTACGCCTAATCTGGTTAAAACATAAAAAGGTCTCTGGCAGATGGATTTGTAAGGCAAGATTGAGTTTAAAGGGTAACAGAAATTGTTACAACATTGCAGTTCTTTAAAAGGAATTCAGATCGACAGCATCAATGAGGTTTGTCTTTAAACTCTAAAAAACATGCAAAATGCCTCCTGTTTGATTGAGGAATGTTTTCCTTTTGAAATCATCAAACCAATTTATTTTGTCCTTTTTCCTAAACGTATAATATTTTTTCTAGTTTTTTTGTACCTACAACACCATGACAGGATATGCTCTCAGGATCAAGATGTTGGGGTGGGTCATTCTTCTCTGTACGTCCCACTGGGCATGACAGAGGTTACAAGGGAAGTCCTAACTTAAGTACATTTCCAAGGACAGACAAGCAGACAGGAAGACTGGCAGACAGGCAAACTGACATGCAGACAGACAGAAAAGCTACGTTGTAATGGGAGAGGAGACAGCATTCATTCCTCTTGTAACATTTACAACATCTCTCTTCTGATGAAGACACAACTTTGTTATGGATGGTGTGGTGAAAGAGTTCACGGCTGGCAAGCAGGAACCTCCCTGTGTGCCAAATAAGAAGACCAACCAGATTTGTGCATGTAGGAAGATGGGGCAATGCACTTTTCCAATACAAAGCCCTGGGAGAAAGGCAACCACTTTCCATGAGCTCATGCATTTTTGGGTTCATTACCAGAAAAGTAGGCTAACATATGACAACGTCTTCCCCCTGACCTTTGACTACCTTTCAGATGCATTGAGAAGCTAGACTGTCAAACCGTCATATCCAATTTCATAGGTGTTTCCAACCAGGGATTTAGGGTTTTGAGGCCATTACCAGACCTGGACCGTGACTGAACTGGTTGTGTTCTGATTGTGTCATTGTGTGGGTGTGTTTTCTCCTGGCATAATTTCCACTGGCTTAGAGCTTAGATGTGTCAGGACCCAACCTGGGTAGACTCAGGCCAGACTGAGCTTTCTCCAAGCCATGCTGTGTGAGGTATGCTCTGGAAAGCTGGGAAGGGTGTGTTCACACACTCTTTGACATCAATTTGAGATAATTGCAAGCTAAATTGACCGATTGGGTTAAGGGTAAACCTTTAGAGGTTGTTGGGGAAAAATCCTCATATGAAGTGTGGAATTGCCAAGTGACGTTTGGAGCAAATTTGGCAGGAGGTTGTTCTCTAGAGCAACGTTTTCCTTGTTCTTTTTAACTGTAAACTGTGAGAACACATTGCACATTGAGAGAGTCTTGTGAACTTTCCCCCACAGTGAATATAGCCAGCATAGCCTCAGACACCAAGAAAATTCACAACGTTTGCTAGGCATGCGTTGAATATTAAGGGTTCCTCTGAAAAGCACGGGCGATGTGTTTTCCGAAACGGCAAGCCTACCGTTTTCAATGTGCACCCAGGCCCACCTTTTCACGCTGTGACTCTTTGTTTGTCCAAATCCAAGTTTAGCTGCAAAAATACAACGTTT
>JACXGK010005947.1:0-12209 GCA_016801125.1 Novumbra hubbsi
TGTGTGTCTGTACACCATCTATCCACCTGCCTGTGTGTCTGTACACCATCTATCCACCTGCCTGTGTGTCTGTACACCATCTATCCACCCGCCTGTGTGTCTGTACACCATCTATCCACCTGCCTGTGTGTCTGTACACCATCTATCCACCTGCCTGTGTGCCTCTACACCATCTATCCACCTGCCTGTGTGTCTGTACACCATCTATCCACCATCTTGTGTGTCTGTACACCATCTATCCATCCGCCTGTGTGTCTGTACACCATCTATCCACCTGCCTGTGTGTCTGTACACCATCTATCCACCTGCCTGTGTGTCTGTACACCATCTATCCACCCGCCTGTGTGTCTGTACACCATCTATCCACCATCTTGTGTGTCTGTACACCATCTCTCCACCTGCCTGTGGGTCTGTACACCATCTATCCATCCGCCTGTGTGTCTGTACACCATCTATCCACCTGCCTGTGTGTCTGTACACCATCTATCCACCTGCCTGTGTGTCTGCCTTTGAGCGGTGGGTGGATATACGGAGTACAGTTTGAAGGTAGGTAGCCTCTTACGTTTGTGGTTGTCAGGGTCTGGGTCAGGTCGCTGTGGGGGTGGGGAAGGTGCCATCTCCTCCTCCCTCTCCTCCTCCCCCTCCTCATCCGCCAGGTGTGTGTGGGCATAATGATAGCTCAGGCCCGGACGGTTCTTATAGCGTTTCCCACAGACTGTAGAACACAGAACCATTGGAACCATTAGAACAGGTTAGCATGTTCAGAAATGGAGGGTAATAAGGATGTTCCAAAAGACCTTGTCTAATAAGGTAATAAGTATTTTGCATTACCCTTACGAAATACAAATAAGCTCTCAAGGGCCAACCTTTAACACAAAACTTAATGTCTTGACAACGAGGGCGGTTTCATCATAAAAGCATCCTAACCAATAGAAGGACATAAAATGTACCTGAATATTACTAGTCATTCAGTAGCATATGGTCACATATACTAATGAATGTCCCCAAAATAATCTGATTGGCACTGCAACAAAACAGTGTGTCTCGGAAGTGACATCTCTGTGGTTTTATTATGAGTCTTTGATAGGCAACATGGCAGTGACAGACAGTTAGGTTGTGTATGATACCTTGACACTGCAGTGACAGCATTGTTATGTTGCTAAAGACACATGCATTATCTTAGCTAATGCTCAAGGGACTGTTGTAACTCAGCAATATAGGAAGAATCCAGACTAACCCATACTGCAGGAGAGGGTTAGTGCCATGCAAGCTTGCTTTGATCTTACGATCAAGAACCAATGCATCTGCAACTACAATGTGAAATAGTAATAGACGACTTAAAATTATTTTAGCTCAAGCCTGGTTTGCCCGATGCATTTCTGCTGTAGCCAATTCTATTGTTAGCCAAAGCAGAAAATGTAAAGCAACCACGGTTGTGTTCAGAAGGGTGCGACATGGTAAACAACTGTACAGAACTGACACAATTCCCCATTAAACATTATATAAATATAGAGTCATATATTATTAAAAAACAAAAAAATCATATTGGCACATTAGGAAATGTTGTCCCCATCTGAACACAACCTAGGCTAGCTCAAATCAGCCAGCAGCGCCAGTAGCCCCTGATATTGTCGTTAGAAAAGCCAAACAAAATCTCAGAGCAAATATGGCGACAAATCCAGATACCTGAGTCTGAGGCAGTTTTTGAGTTATGCTTTTGTTTGTTTCTGTCTGGAAGGAACAGAGGAGACAAAAGCAAATGAAAGAAACAATAAGAAGAGTGAGTTTCATTGCATCCCATTAAAAAGGTAACCTATTCCTTCACTGTCATTCTGAAAGTAAAAGTAGCATGCTAGGCTAATTCGATATTCTCAATGTAATTCTATTGGTAGAAGAAGCATGCTAGGCTAACGTCCAACATGCTAGCTTGCAGAACGATCCACATACTCAGTTATCCTCATGCTCTAGAGTCTAGAAGGCTAAAGGTTGCTATCCACCCAAGGAAAATAAATGAATTACTGATCAGAAATTTTGGCAGCTGACCATGCCCACATACAGAAATCCCTTTGCTTTAAGATATGTGAAATACCAGAGAATAGTGAGAATTTAAGAGGAGAAATATACATATATTTCTTCCATTTTCAAACATGAGATTCAAAATATGAGCCTGCATGTATGTGAACCTTTCCCGAGCTAGCTGCTTCTTCTAATCTCAGGCCCCTTAATGGTGAACTCGGTTTTGGTAGTTCAGCGCTAAAACAAAGAAGGAGAGGTTGGAGAACATATATAACGAGGAACTCTTGTTTCTGTACTGTGACTTACTGTCACAGACGTAAGGTTTATCCACATCATCGTTGGCGACAGCCTCTGTTCTCCTGCGACCGGACGTTCGGACCTGTCGATGCAAGAACAGTAACATTAGCAAAAGAGAACCCTCCCTCTTGAATTCTCTATCCATTCTCTCCATTGTTCTTTTCTCTATCCATACACTCAATTACACTTATTTGTCTTGGTTAGTACTCTCTGAGACTCACCCTTCCTTTCCGGTGCTTTCTCTTTGGAGTGTCCACTTCAAAGTCCCCATCGTCTTGGAAACCTTCCCCATTCTCATCAGCCTCCAAAACCCTCTACAGGGGACCGACAGTGGAAGCAAGGGAATGAGGTGATGAGGTTGACATTGTACATAAGCATTAATGGAAATCTTCTGTGTTTCCATAGTGAAAGTTGTGATTTTAGAGTTACGATACGGCCTGTGCTAGGCCAATATTGCCGTTGTGAATGTCTTTGGTTCCGCTTTTTAATCAAAGCTTTTGTTTCTGATATGTCGTTGTGTTTTGCATTAAACAGATCTGGTTGTTTTAACCAACAGAGTTGCAGGACTGATTGCAGAATTACTTTTCTGGTTTGGATATCTGGCTAATGTTTGCATTACAAATTATGCATAAGTTAGTTGTGGAGGAGTTGATGTCCAGACAACAGAGAAGCTTAAGGGAGCATGTTACTTTCAACATCAAAGACAGCAGGAAATTGTCTATAATCGTTAACAATCAAAAAATCCTCTTTGATTTAGGCCAAGGCATATATTTCATATTCCGGGGTTCTTGTGTGAACCCCCGATTTTAAATGTATGGTCCATTTGTGGTCATAATGTTTTAAATTGCCAAATCTTTTTCTATTAAATATGTATGTTTGTCTCTCTAGCTATCAAAAGTACAAATCTACTCTATCCATGTATTTATCTAGCTATTTCTTTATCTGTCCATCTATCTTTCTACTTATCCATATGGAGTAATCTGTGTGTGTAAATGTGTTTTCTTTTGATGTACCTGTATCTCCAGCATGGTCTCTTCCTCCTTGTTGATGTCTTTCTTCTTTTCCAGTAGCCCCTCTCCCCTGAGAAGCGCCTCCAGCGCTGTGGCCTCTCCAGGAGGTGCCTCCCTTTTAGGGGCCAGCTCTGCCTCTGAACGGAGGGAGACAGGGGTATATATAGTCAATTATCTGCTAATTAGTTAGCTGATTTTCAGTTAGACTATTAGCCATTTAGCTTATTGTCATTAGCCAACTAGGCTGTTAGCTTTCAGCCAAGCCACAAGGGACCTCAAAGTTTTCTGTGTGAGGCCAATGCTGCCCGATGTTTGCCACCAGCTGTCAGTTACAGGGCAATTACTATAGTTACTATACCACAGCTTCCTTATTGATTCTCCCCAGTGAGAAACCCTACCACATCATCATCATCGACAGCCTATGAAATTGCATACTGTGAATGCAAGCGTGTGGACATGTCCTACCTCTCCCCTGTGCTGGTTCTTATTGGCTAAACCATGGGGCTAATATGCTGAGATTAAAAGAAGATAAGGGGAGAGAGAAGGATGAGATGAGGAGGGATGAAGGGAAAAAAGGATGAGAATAAAATGGAGGAAGGAGGGGAAAGAAGGATATGAGGAGAAGGGATGAGAAGAGGACAGATGAGAAGAATGAAGAAGATAAGAACTGGGGGACGTCAGGAAAGAAGGAGGGATGAGGGGAGAGAAAGATGAAATGAGGGATGAGACGAGAGACGTATTGTGGGCAGGATGGGAGTGTTAGAGAAGGATATAAGGAGGAGGGTTGAGGGGAGAGAAGGGTGAGGGAGAAGAATGGATAAAAAATGATAAGAATGAGAGAAGGAAGGGTGTCAGGAGAGAAGGGATGAGACAAGAGAAGCATTGTGGGAAGGAGGGACGAGGGAGAAGGATTAGAGAAGGAGAGATGAGGGGAGAGAAAGATGAGCAGTAAGGATGCGGGGAGAGCAGGATGAAAGGAGGGATGAGACAAGAGAAGCATTGTGGGAAGGAGGGACGAGGGAGAAGGATTAGAGGAGGAGGGGAGAGGTCTGGCTGTTTTCTTTACTCTGTTCATTTTTCACCACTGCCTCAGAGGTTTTGGTTTCAAACCTTTAACCTTTAACCTGCCTCCCCCTCCTCTACCCAGACCGCCTTCAGCAAGGCAAGGGGTGGCTCAGACATTATAGTCACGGTTCTGTGGTTGGATTTTGTGGGAACCAGTAAGAGGCAAGTAGTTTGAAAATCGCCACCAATTCTAATTAATTACTGCTGTACCTTAATCCCTCCCACATCCCTTGTTTCCCACCTAGGGGGGAGTGATCAAGGATCCACCTCTCCCTTGTTTAGGACAGAATGAAGATGAGAGAGGACAGGGGAACCAAGCCTCAAACACGGTGAGGGAGTTGCATTTTGCCTCTGTTACTCTAAGCAGAGTAAGGACAACTCCTCCTGATCACCCCATCTGTCATCTCTCTCAATCCTCCCTTCCTCCTCTCTCCCACATCTTGATGTAGGTTGACTGTGATGGAACACATCCTGCTAAAATAGAAGAAGTGGCCGTGCAACAACATATGTTGCGCCCCTTTTTACGTGGTGAAAAGCGGCTGTTTTAAAAGGCTCCTTGGCTGAGATGGCGATTAGGAAGTCGGTGTTGTCAATTCATTTGCCATGATGGTGGGTGGGAACTATTAAAAAAAGGCAAGCTCAAACCTAAAGACAAGTCGAAAGGAATATTCATGTAATTGCCACTTAAAAGGCTACATGGTTGTTGTTCTTATGTTTTAAGCAGACATTTTATTTCTACATCTGTATATTTGTAATTTATTATGGAATAAAACCATAGGCATTCTCATAATTCTCACCATGTACACGCAATACTTTTTATTGGCAAGTTTCCAATCACTAACTTATGGTTTGTCATCTCCAGATGGAAAATATAATTAAAAGCAAATACAAACAACGAGAGAAGGAGCTGAGACACTTGACTAACAAGAAGGAAAGTTAATGCCTGTGGATAAAAAAGTAAATCACATTGTGTACAGCAGTCTCTATAATGTGTAAACTGTAGCTACTTCTGTGCATATCCTCTTGGGAAGGATTCTCATCGGCTGCTAAATATGTTTTCGGTAACTGTATGTTTTCGGTAACTGAATGTGTTCCAAATAGGGAGATGTTTAAAACAACACAGTGTATTATATCGCTAAGAAGGATTAGGAACACAATAGCACTGAGGACAGAACACAGACAGACTGGCAGTCATTCTATCAGGTACCTCTGGCATTCCTCCACACGGACACACACACAGACACACCGACACCCACCCACGTGTGTGTGTGTGTGTGTGTGTGTGGGTGACAGAAACACAAACAGACAGACAACCTTTTCCTTAGCTGAGGCACAGAAGCACCCTGTGCCGGGCCCCTCTAATCATTTGTCCATGCGGCATTAGAATGTAAGAGTGTAAGCGGAGTGCTGTGGTGGGCGTGTGTCAGGAACTATGAGAGGAGACATTGTATCAGGTAGAGACAGAGAGAGAGGCCGAGAATCAGAGAGAAAGTCATTTAAATTAAAATGGATTGAATTGAGAGATAGAAAGTTACAGGCAGGGAAAATAGATAGAGATACAAGAGAGCCAAAAGTCAGCTAGCTACCGCCACAGAGAGACGGGAGAGACAGGGAGAGAGAGTGAGAGAGAGGGGGGAGAGTGAGTGAGAAGAGGGAAGAATGTGGGAGAGGCCGACGGAGGTACATTATATTTTTACCCAGTCGTAGTTCACAGAGGCGTAGCTGAGGGTCCATAGGGGGGTGGAGCCGTCTCTTCTTCCTCCAGCAGCGTGCAGGGTAGGTATACATCTGACCAGCTGAAATACCTACACAAACAGTGTTGACATAATGCTTAGACACACGCTGACTCTGTCTGATACACAACCGGGTTGATTTATTAAAAAGTCAACCAGAATATGTCCCGGTCATCGACGCCAAACCGGCGCACAAGGCGCTGCTGGTTTCCAGGGTTACAAACCCCCCAGCTGACTCTGTCGTGACGACATGTAGAATGCAGGTTAGGAATGCAAGAGACAGAAGAAAAAAACACACACAGAGAAAAGCAAAAGACAAGTTCAGATTTGAAATGCATAAGTTATTATTCTTCAAGAAGCTCCTGCATGAGTGTACGAGAGAGAGAGAGAGAGAGAGAGACCAGCTCAGCAGTAGTACATTATAAAACATAGCTCGCCACAAAGTATAGGGTGTCGCCTCAGGGCCTAACATGCGAGAAGTGAGACATGCTTTTAGTGTCCAGCTTTTAGTAAGCACCATATTGTGCCCTCCGTCTGGAAGACCTAGATGTGCAGATTGTGAAGAAAGCTCAGATGGTTTCTGGTGTCAGGCCAAAGCACAAGGTTTGAGGGTGTGGGAATCCTTCTATTAATCTTACGGAAAAACAACTGGATTTCACATTTTCTAATGTGATGTGTCTGAAAACGTTTAACGACGATGTTGTTGAAATATGGGAGCCAAACGTAGTTGCAATACATGTATTCCTAAGCCAGACCAAAACTAGGATTAGCAGTGGAATTGTCTTGGAAGTCAGCTGGGTTTATATTACATTGAGGTCAATTGTCTGCGTTGATGATTTGTGACTGGGGCAACAACACAATAATGAAGGGTTGTCATTGGCCTTTTTTATAGTCCTGTAAGACACCCACCTGGCCTGCGGTGGCGCTGTTCCATCCAAATGTAGCAATTATTCTGTGCGACACCGGTCTGGTTGTCCAAGAAGGGCATGCGTACACTCCGCTCGGCACACAAACGGGCGTTGTAGCTGCGACAGTGCTCTATGGCCTCCCGGTAAAACTGGTCACCTAGTCTAGGGAGACGAAGACAGGAAGATTAAGTTAACAGTTATCTATCTTAGCTGTAGGCTAGCTTAGCTTGTCATTCTCTTTACCTAGCATGCTTAAAGGAATTGTCATGTATTTCAGAAGTACATACTCATTGGGCTGAACTCTGTTAACTTAATTCAGTCAGAAAAAGTCAACATGCTTTGTTATCTTAACTCACTAAGGATAGGTAATCATGATTATTAAGCAAAACTCGGATATATTAGGTTAAAATAGTCAGCTTGTGTATCAGTTAATGTGTTTGACTTTACTTTAAAGTGCAGTGTGATGCTGATTAGCACATACATAATTGTTCAGCAGGATCAATCAACCTAATCTTAGCACATTCAAACTAATTTAGCAGGATCAATCTACCTAAGCAGAGCACATTAAAACTAATTTAGCAGGATCAATCCATCTGAACAAGGCAAATTACCATCATCCCAGTTAGCTGACACGTGGATCCTGAATGCTGTACTGCACAGCCCTGCTACTAAGATGTCTGAATACCAACATTGTTTGAGTTGTTTATTAGTATGAGGAACCATGCTCTGAGGTTCGCTTGCTTTGATTTAAACTAGCTCAGTGTGCGTTTGCTGGCCTCTCTGAGCAGAAAGAATCAAATGCATTTATGTGAAGACAACTAAAACATTCACAACAACGGTGCATTGTCACTATTTTGCACAATGGCCTAAATAACAGATTTCAACCTCCTGTGGTAAACCCTCCTTACCAACCTGTAGTAAATCCTCCTAACCCAAAAGAAACAGGCCAGTTGTGAGAGAAACTCTGTGGACCGAATAGTTGAAATCATACCCTTTTAATGTTAGCTGTGACTTGAGGAATCTAGGGGATCCTCAAGGAACTGTTGCTAATCAATTGTTCATTATTTGTGTCTTTGCTTAGTTGAGGGGTTATCAAAATGCCTGAGTTGAGGCACTGATTAGTAGATTTTGCCACACGGAAAATGCATGATGTGTAAAATGTGCTCACCATTTTTTACCTCTATGGAACCCGGGTTAGCGCCCTGATTCTCACAGCTGAATCTCAGCGATGCTTTCATACCTAACTTCTTACAATCAAGTTTCATAATCCTTTTTCTGGAAGCAATTTAACCTTGATTACAATATTTAGCCTGGATTAAAATATCACACCTGGATTATAATAATTCACCTGGATTACATGTTATGATGAAACTGAACCGTGTTTTTATAGCTTTAGTCAGGCTAGCAGAAGTTCAAAAATAAACCCCGACATCACAAAAACATTCCAGGTTTAGCGTTTTAATAATGTGTTGTAGAGGGATTATTATTAATTGGTGGATTCCTCAAAACCCCTTTTTAAACTGGACAAGGTTCCACTAGGAATGGTTACAACAAAGTCTTTCAGGCAGCTTTACTTATTATAGGGAAGATGTTTAATGTCCTAACAGGTGGACTGCTGCAGAGAATGATGAAAGAGCTGTGGCAGACAAACTCAAACACAGAGACACACACACACACACATCAGTGGAGGCCATCCATCAGTGTGACAGACGTGAATCAGAATCAATTGGACCTGTTCACACTACCAAATCAAGTGGAAAAGAGCACAATGTATAACAAAAGTCAATTCGTTTTTTTGTCCTGAAATTCCTGACAAAATTGACTTCAACACATGCACATGCACTTCTGCACATAAAGGCGTCAAAGGGATTTTGAGTTGTATATTGTTAGCTTTGTAGTGTGTGTCGCCTCGATCAACACAAATCTTGCTGTTATGATTGCACATGGCATCATCTCATATTTGACGTCTCTAATGTGGCCATATACTTGGCAGGTGCAGCTCAGTTTCCACCCCTTTTCTTGGGCCAGCCTTCTCTACAGAAAAAAGCCCATACTCACTGAATCTATACGTATTAACAAGGATTTCTTTTTACACTCAAAAACACACAAACAAACACACACACACACACTTAATCAACAAAAAGGTCAGCCTCAGTAGACTGGGGAATCAGGGCCACAACGCTTTGCGAGCTCTGCTTCTGAAACGGTTTGTCTGGGCCAATCTCCACAGACCTTTCAGGATGTCTCTCTGTAGGTTTATTTTTTAGCCCCGATTAGATCACATATTTACCCACCCTATCCTCTCTCTTTCCAGCTCTCTCTCCCTTCCCCTCGCTCTCCAAACAGAAGATATACAGATCAGTGTGTGAGGAATGCCAGACTGGACAAAGAGGACAGGCTGTAGTCACACCAGGGCCACAAAGAGGGGCAGTGTTCTGATAGAGGGAGAGAAGTAGGTGAGTAAAAACAGGTACTGAGAGAGGGATAGAGAGAGACAGAAACATAGAACGAAAGACCAAGACAGAGAGGCTGTGTGTTTAAAGGGGGACGTAGAGAGAGAATGAGAGGAGGGAAAGAGACAGGTATCCCTTTCAAAGAGGACTTGCAATGCTTTCCCAAAAGAAAAAGAATTTGGCCATGTTCGGATGTCCCCATGCACACACACACAAATGTTTTATTTTATCTTTCTTACTCTCTACTTTGGCAATCAAGAACAAAGGTAACCATTCCATTGGAGAGAGAGGAAGATAGAGAAAGAGCCAGAACGTAAAAGACAGAGCGAAAGGAAGAGTAATAGAGAAAATTGCAATCACTATATGGGTGCATTTAAAGATAGTTATAGAGAGTACGATAGAGGCAGATCAGATAGAGATGGATCAGGCATTTATCGGTAGAGAGATGTGTTGATTTGAGAGCAAAATAGAGAAAGCTAGATGGGTAAATTTATTGATAGAGATCGGTCATGATGAAGGAGAGGATGTGGTAGATAAAGGTAGGAGCTGATCGGTGTGGGAGAGCCACAGCATTGACCACTGCTCACAAAATCAATGTGTAGTTTATATATAGCCCTGTCCTTCTGACCAACAGCATTTGCTGTTTCAGAGCAGTGAGGGCAACATCTAATACAACTACTGAGAACAAAAGGGGAGTATGAAATGTCCTAAATGACAAGCCAAAGAACAGAAATGATACAGAGTTTAGGTAAATTGATTTCCATACGTTTTTAAGTTATTGCCGCATGAATGTTTTAGGGTGTGAGCCTTGATCTTCAGCTTGCTTGAAGGACAATTGCAATCAAACAAGCCACCCATGAGTGAACATAATTACACACTGTCAGTCAGTATTGGCACAGTCAACTGATGCCAGCTGGGAGAGTTGTGGAGAAATATATAATACATAAATATATAACGATCACTAACTGACAAGACACCCATCAAACAAATCTATCGATCATCATCCTCGCAGATAAGTAGAGATGAGCAGTAACTCATAGACACTGTAATGCCGCTAGTTCTTTGACTCAGTTTGAAACTGAGTTTCATTTATTAAACAACAATCTAAGCATAATAAAATTAAAAAGCCTTTTCACTCAGAGATGAGCTGCTTTGTGTACCCATTGGAGTACAGAAGCAGAAGAATTACATAACAGGTGCAATTAGCACGTCATGTGAGTACTTAACAACTCACAGCAGTCTCTCTTCAAAAACAAAGCAATTACTTAATAGACCAATTCCAGTATTTGTAAAAGTAGAATTTGCAAACAGAAAGACAAGCTACATAAAGAGACAATGCATGTCCATGAGAACATGTAATACAATATCGAGCTCTTTGGTTTTCCTGGTCAGGTCTAATGCTTAGAAACGCTCATAGTCTGAGCAACAGTTCTTTCAGTACCGATTATTGGAGGGCAGAAAGCTCAACATTGCATTAGGAAATGTTACGTAGAACCGGGTTCTGCTACACAGGGAATGACTTTATACATTTCTGGTGAGCCCTGACATTACAGGGATGACTCCAAGTCTACTGTTCCGTCAACACGGTCAGCAATTACATCAATTAAGTTAAATCCCAGGAACTCTATTGTATGACGCTCCTAAATAGTGTTTCAATCGCCTCAGTGTGGGTACACACTGACCTGACAGCGCTTTGATCTGTCAATCATCACGTCGTCCGAATAAGACCCTGGATGTATACTTGAAGGGAGCATAACGCCCATCATAATCGCCTTCACCACTTTACATAATCGCCTTTACTAGGCTTCAAATCTTCAGCCTAATTCACTGCTTTCCCAAGTCGCAGTCGGCATAATCATTAGTGAATTGTCTGCAAAATCATTAGTGATCTGTCTGCAAAATCAGTCTGCAAAGTCAGTATGCAAAATCAGTCTGCAAAATCATTAGTGATCTGTCTGCAAAATCAGTCTGCAAAATCATTAATGATTCGTTTCGAGATGACGGTAGTGCTAGCAGTATTTGTACACAAAAGCATGTCCTCTGACCTCCATATAATTCAGTGTCCATTTGTTTGGATGCGTTTCAGCATTACATTTCCATCAGTCCGGTATCTGAACAGATGGAAACAGAATCTGGACTGATGGAAAACGGAATCTGGACAGACGGAAACGGGATCTGGACTGACGGGAAAAAACGGATTCCAGACTGATTGAAATATGACTGCGTCAGGTTATTCCCATGTGTTGTTTAGGTAACAAGGTTAGCGGCACATGTTGCATGGAATGCAGGACTCCTGCCAGGGATCTTACAGTCCCTGGCCCTGAAGACTGGCCCCTGACACAGACATGGAATGCAGGACTCCTGCCATGGCTTTTACAGTGCCTGGCCCTGAAGACTGGCCCCTGACACAGACATGGAATGCAGGACTCCTGCCATGGCTTTTACAGTGCCTGGCCCTGAAGACTGGCCCCTGACACAGACATGGAATGCAGGACTCCTGCCATGGCTTTTACAGTGCCTGGCCCTGAAGACTGGCCCCTGACATACGGTATAGGTCCCATTTTATCCCTTCCCTCTTCCCCTCACCCCATTTAAGGGGTTAGAAATACAACATGAGTATTTAAATCAAGCGGCCCAAATACAGGTGAGTATACAACAGTTTTAAGGTACAAATAGTTCAGATAGTTAAGACCCCTGTGCTCCCCACCCGTCTCTGCGTCCCTCTCC
>JACXGK010005947.1:12309-24495 GCA_016801125.1 Novumbra hubbsi
TCTCTCTCTCTCTCTAAACTCAGCCTCGGTTTACTGTTGTTTAACATTAACACGTCGTCAAGGCAGCTACTTAAAGACATTACTCCACTCAACACACCAGGTTCTACGTCTGTGTGTGTGTGAAATGGAGACCCACACACTATTGAAACAATTGGATTTGCTGAACTTGCAGGCGTACCATAACGATCTCAATCATACAAAACCTTAGCACACACACAGTAGACAAACTACACAGTGAACAAAATCACCAAAACTGCAAACGTTTCATTCCATAGAACAGGGCCTGTGCATAGAGCAGGGCCTGTGCATAGAGCAGGGCCTGTGCATTGAGCAGGGCCTGTGCATAGAGCAGGGCCTAAGACTAGAGAAGGGCCTGTGCATAGAACAAGGCCTGTGCATTGAGCTGGGCATGTGCATAGCAGAGCAGTAGTTTTTGGGCGTATATCAGTAGTGTGGGTCGGAGTTTGATGCATAAAGTGGCAAATAAAACACGAAGAACATATAGATAATGCGCAGAGAAATAAAGAGACAAGACATAGATGTCTTAGGACCGTCAAGCCACGGGCCTGTCTCATTTCATGTCTTATCACAATCGACCATCCGTTAATTTACACTGCAACCATAACAAAGAGTTAGAGATAAAGAATTAGAGAGAGAGTTAGAGAGAGTGAGAGTTAGAGAGAGTGAGAGTTAGAGAGAGAATCACTAGCCAACACATCTGTATCAGTTTAAAACCTTGGGTCACTCTAAAGACAGTCACAGGAAATGTTTACAGTTCTCCCACCAGAAATACATTAAATTTCTGTCAGGACTTACAGTAACAACTAGATCTCCAGCATACAGACACACACACACACACACACAGAAAAAAACATTGTTCTCTATCATCTAATCCTAACCCTATTCTTAACCACAATAACATAACCCAGCCCTAATGTCCAATCTTATCCCACTGCGCCTAAACGGTAGCTCGAACTTATATTGTACGTTGTACCCTTAACCACTAAGCCGAAAACATCCCTTTTCCCCAAATAAGGACCTACCAAAAAAACATGTGGGGAGCTGTATGACACACTCACAAACAAACACACAAAACTCAATAAAATAATAAAAACTCTCTCCATCTCGAGTGGACGGTGATGACCTCCGGTCCCACGTGCCCAGAGCTCTCTGTCCAGTCATCCGAATGCTAAATGGTAAAAACCAGTCAGAGAAATGGTTCCACCTTAGACAAGAATTAGCTGCAGTTCTGGAATTAGCATGTGCCTGCGTTACTGCATGTTAATTGGGTTATACGCAAGTACACAACCGCAATCAAAGTACACAACCGCAATCCATTCCAGAAAATGGACTGACCTTTGATGTGACATGTATTGTTACAATGCTACATCTTCATTTACAAAGCCCTTTCACAAACACTCCCACCATACCGAATATCATTAACAACCTTTGGGAATATTGAGTTACCACGCTTTGTCTCAGGAATGACTAACCATCCGAGAAGATAAACTCTATTCCACAGTAGCTAACCTTTATTGTAAATACACAGTGCATGAATGAAACCACTGTCTAATTGTTGCCAAACTAAAAATGTGCTTGGTGTTGTTGACAAAAGCGGTTGTTAAGTTTGGGTTTTCAAATGGACCCCTGCTGTTGTATATGAGCCCACCACATCCGCCCGAAGGCTCAACGGTGAATTCTGGCATCCCAGAATCATTTCCCTCCACACCTGCCATCTCAGTCACGTCCACGCTCTCTGAGCCCCTTCGGGGTTCTCTTCAGGCAGAGCCACTGGCGTTCTCTTTCAAAAGCCTCTAATGTCGCTTCGATGGATGGGCTGAATAAATGTTCCTACTTTTCTGTGCTTGCATTGGCCGCCTCAGAGTCAATCCTCTTCAGTAAGCCCCCTTAGAGTCATTTAGCTTCAGTAAGCCTCCTCAGAGACAATCAGTTAGCCTCTTAGAAAATCTGCAGTCCTCCAGACTGGGGAAGAACCATCCTCCGCTATACAAAACCATTGTCCACTGTATGGAACCCTCCTTCAAGACTGTAAGGAACAATCCTCCAGCCGTAGAGCTCCATCAGATTAGTGGAAAGGCTATGATATTGGCAGCATGCTACAAGGGACTCCCCGCCAGCCTGGACAAAGACACCCAGGACTGGGTCTCTTATCTGGGCAAGGGCTAGCCGTGAGGGTGGCCCCTCTGGGTTGGGAGAGGGTGGGTCAGGAAGGGAGGGGGGCATGAAAGTAGGAAAGGGGTAGAGGAGAGTGAAGAAAGGATGGGGGCTAGTGGGGCAAGGAAGGGCCTTTGTGGGGTTTTAGGAAGGGGGTAGGGGGTTTCAGGGGAGGACATGGGAAAGGGGGCTTTAGACAAGGTCACGTACCCCCGTATCCAGACAGAATCAACCGGCATGAAGAGAAGAGGATGTAGCACAAGATAGGGTGAGAAAAGGAGAGGAAGAGGGTGATTAAGAGAGAGGGAGGGAGAGAGAAAGAGAGAAAGAAAGAGGGTGGGGTAGGCAGATAGCCATTCACCCAACAGCAGCGTGGATGAATGGACCAAACTAACTCCATATGAAAATCAATGTGTACCACACTTCCCATGCTCTAATATGCATTCCACACACAGACACACACCCCCACCCCCTGCTTCCTACACGCCAGGCTCCTCTACTGAACAGGAAACAGGACTGACGATCCGTCCATGGACTCTCCCTACAAAATCATGCCAAAGTCCCAAACGGCATGCTATTCTCCAATTCGGCACGCTACCTTTGACCTTAGCCCTCTGGGCCGGGAAAAGTGTGCCAGACGGGTCGCGGAACGTGTTCCCGGCCGCTCCGTTTCCCAACGTCTGGAAAACAATCCCGGCGTCCTGGTCATTCTCCAAGCAGAGCGGGAAACACAATGGCCCGGGAGCAACAGAGAAGGCTGTTCAGAGGGGCTAGCCTGAAACCCCACGGGCAGTACACCCAGACAGACACATCGTCCCCCCAACGCTTACTCTCCCTCCCGCTACCTCTCACGCAAAATGGGGGAGGGTTGGCAGGGTTCCTGTAGTCTAGGCACACACACGTACAATATCATATTATACTGACGCACAGGCAAAGAAAGGGTCTCTCTCACACACACACACACACACACACTCCCCACTTCCCCCCACACACAAACACCCTTCTTATAAACCCGTTCCTCTCGCGCAGACTGTGGCCCACTGACACGCGCACATGCAGTTGTTATGTAACAGCTTCACTGTATAGTTTGACTGAATAAAATTGCATTACGCTATAATGGTTCATGTGATTTCGGTGATTTGCTGAACATTTACATTGAACGCGTCAATCCTTAAAAAACATGCTGTGGTGCCGCAGAACTATCTTCTGACTGTAGGAAACTAAATGAAGATGTGATGATTTTTAGGCTTCAACTGCAGTGTTTTTTACTTGCTGACAAAATGCCAGCTCTCATTCAAACACAGCCTTGAAATCCACAAAAACTTGTAAAGGTGTTAGAACAGCTGTTAATCCGTGAATGGTCTGAGACACCAGTTGATGTGTTGATGATGATGTATGCTGATTGCTATTGATGGGAGAGCCATTCTAGCAGAAGGCGGTTATCTTCCATATTAATGCAATTGGTGAGACAGTGGTTATAGTGATGAGACCGTTCATCATTTGTTTCTAAAGATGCAGTCCAGGACTTTTTTTAAAAACAAAGAATGGCTTTTTAACCTTCTATTTCAGTACTTGGTTGTTTTTATGTGCAACAAATGTAAATAGAATCACTGAGACGCTTTGGCATAACCACAGCGGCCAATAGTCTGAGAATGCGTCTTTAGAATCACTCTAATAATCAGATAACAGCGATGTTCATGTGAACTTAAAATAGCACTCCCTGGCTTTGAAAGAAGGATACAGATGTCAAAATGAACCTATGCCATGAAGTATTGAGGAAATGCATACAGAATATATATATATGTGTGTGTGTGTGTGTGTGTGTGTGTGTAGAGGAGAATCGAGGTCATAGGGAGCAGATGGGGCTTTCTCCTTCCTTCCCCGTCCATCCTACTCTCTCTATCCCTCCCTACTTTCTCTCTCTCTATCCCCCCCTCCTCATCCGCTCTCCATCCCAGTCCTCCTCCTCTCCTAAACAGACTGATGGGTCTGATGGGACGGACAGCAGGACTAATACTAATACTAATCCGCACGCATCCCCGCCGTCAACTGGAGTTTATGGCCAAAGCAGGTAAAGAATAAAGGGCCACATAATACGACAAGCAGACAGGATTTCACCAGGAACAGGACCAACAGACCGTTAGACATAAGCAGACACCTCGCATTGACACGAAGAAGCTACAGGAAGTCCACCATGGAAAACACTTTTTCGGGGCAGAGTTCCATTAGTTATCAAACGGTCGTGGGTGCATGAAGATGTCTGGAGCAGATTGAAATGTTAAAATATGTTAATGTGCACACATTTGGTGAATAGACAAAAAAAAATAAGAAGAGACTCCTCCTCTATCACTCTCATGCAATAACACACACGCGCACACACACACACACACACGGACACAAGCGCCTCTCCCAAAACCATACATGCCTCGTCCTCATCTTCCCATCATGTGAAAATTGACATTTATTTACTCCTCATGAATTACTGACGTGTGTACATGCATTCACTTTTTAATATTTACACTAATGCGCTTCGAATAATATTACAATTGTTTTACTTTGAGTACAGGTGGGGGGGAAGCCTCCTACTGTCCCAAACCAGGAAAAAGGCCAGAAGAGCTCTTATCACCAGAACACAACAAGACACTGTTGTTTTATGTTCTAACAACAGGCCAGTGTTCTTACCAGCCAAGTGCAAACCGACACCTCTCACAGAACCGTCCCAAATGCCATTCTTTATAAAGCACACTACTTTTATCGGGGCCCATAAAGCTCAGGTCCAAGGTTGTGGACGGTAAAGGGTGTCATTTGGGAAACACGGAAGGGATATGCACCACCCAAACCTACAGACCCAGCACAAAGGGAATATATTCTAATATCTGCCTTCTTTATGCTGTGGCCAAATTCCCTATGGAGGGAAAATGGCAAAAAAAGAAGCCACTGAAAGACGTGGTCACCGCCCGAGGCTGGTTAAATAATATGATGTAGATGGACTACACCTAGCCCAGTCATTCAGGGACTGGGAGGACTGCATTCATTATTGTCTCACATGTTCCAGGCTAGAAGGAATCCCACTGGACTTGACGTTAATTCTCACTCACAGACAATTCGGTTCATGAGCGCGTGTCGTACAGTGCATTACCTCAGCACCCGGAACCTAATCTCAAGTACACACATGCCAGCTGGCATGAGGTTGCCCGGTCCAGACCGCTGGTGAGCGCCGTAAAAGAGTAGCTTCGTAGTGTAACTTAACTGATTTCTTTGCAGCCGATCCACCGTACACAAACATGCTGCCCGCGCCGGCGCCTGATTGGTTGTCGTGCTCTGCTGTTGGTACAGGCCCATCAGTTAGACCAAACAAGGTCTTGTTTAGTGAGGACCAGGAATGTGGTTTGTTTTTATGACTACCAGTCCAACAATACAATAGGTTGTCATAACTGTGACCTCTTTCGCTGCATTCCTCCAATGTGGGTAAAAAGTCAGAGGGGCGAATGCTGTAAAAGGCTTCACACAGAGACAAGTTTGTTGTCAACAATATCTGGGCAGCTGTCACTTGATGCATCCCAAGGACTCAAACACTAGAAAAAAATAAACACGTAGCTCATTTCAATGTCCAATGCTCAAGGACAACCGTTGCACACTATTAACCCACAGACCGACATGTTATTCATCACTTTATACCGACTTCACTTCTCGTACCCAGAAAGAGCAGTCAGCGAATGTCGTAAAGGCTTTTACACAGTCAAGGTTGTTGTCAGCAACATCCGGGCAGCGGGTAGCAATGAATACAAAAGAGCACCAAAGAATACAGATAAATCTATTTGCTGCATAGAAATCAATTAAGACTGGTGGAAAATGTGCAGCTCATAGATAAGCTATATAAGTCCCATGCTAAATAAAGTAGCAAACACGTTTGTTTCTGTACCACATCAGACAACTTGTGTATGCGATTTTGAGTCAACCTAAAGCACTGAAAATACTACTTTCCCCTTCGCGGACATGGCTCCTGCGCGCTCAATAAGCGACAGGCAGTCGGACCTCTCGCACCCGAAACGTCGCAGAGGGTAAAAAGCTGTCCTGCTTAAACGATAGCTCTTCATCTCCGTAACAATTGAGAGTGTCTACCTACATGTTTTTCATCAAGAAAATAAACCCAATTTATACATATATTTTAATTACAGGCAGGCGGACCAGTAATGAGCGTGCACCACTGGCGCATGGTTGGTTGACAATAACTCCAAGAAAAACCTACGAGCACTTTGACATAAAAACACTGGTGAAAAAAAATCTAAGATAAATAAACGCTTATACGAGGTTATGCTAATAATGCTGTACAACACGCAGCAACTTTTGGAAAGAAATTCACATACACACTTGTCCACGCAATGTAAATCCGATCAGATTTTCCTTATGCGTACAAACATACGTTCCGAAAAACGTGCAGATGCTGTGCTCAGAAAACATTCTAGTATAAAACAATACTTACGAGAAAAAAATACGACGCAAAATTAACCTAACATTTAATTGTTCAAATATGTACACGCATTGATATATTTGTAAACATCAAAATAAATCACACGAGTTATTATATTATTATAATCAATTTTCTATTACAATTTCACCGATTACATTCAAGCACTGCCCTTTTTTGTAAGATAATATCATTTTCAAAGATTACTTACGATTTGAGAGGATTCTGAATGACAGTCGCCATTTTGCTGCGAGACTGTAACAAAATATTCCAAATATCAGAGCTGTTTGGGACCCCTATGAAAAAAACAACCAATAAGGAACTAGGCGCCCGCTTCTAACCCAATAACATAACAGGATCCTAGAATAAAGGCGTGGTTTGTGAGAAAACTGTCAAAAGCGTTTCGGAAAGACGGTGTGCTTGATACACTGGCCTTGCTATGCTACAGTACAACTTTATATTGCACACATGCAAATCATTACCTGTGTGCTAGTGAGTACAAGTCCATTGCTTAATGTGTATTTTCCCCTGAATTTGAAACAGATATAAGGAGCGGCTGCGATTTCTAGCAGTGGAAAAAAACAGGGTCACTGGTCATACGGTCCTTTGTGTTTGTCCTAAACAGACCATCTTTTATTTTCTCAGCATACGGACGAGTCTTTTCTTTCAGTTCCACTTACACCGCCGTTGCGACCTAAACTGGCGCCAGCCATAAGAACAGCAAATATGATGTAATCAGATAATAAGTATTATTCTGTGAAGTAGGCAAGCACTGTTAAATACAATTCCAATGTGCAGGTAATAAAATTAGGTTAGAGTAGCAATCACACCAAAGCCTTGTTTTAATCACTTTCAGTGATTAACTAAGACATTTCTGTTAATTACCACAGCACTTCCTGGGACAATCATTGTAATTTTAATTGTCAAATTATGTGACAATATGCATTGTTCACCCACCTTAGTCAAATTCTGGCCTGTGTTTCTACGATGGCATGAGTTAGCTACTCAGATCCCTGAGGATGTGTGCCAAATTTCAGTATTCAAACGGATCAAGTGATACCAATATGTATCTGTTATAGCCTCACTGTAATCAAAATGTATTCTCTTGCATAAATTAAGTATTGACAGTTTGTACAAATGTTGTTTAGGTAAATGTGGTACATTTAAGGGGAGCTACATATGTACCTAATTTGAAGACTTTCCATCACAGGAGATAAAGTGTGTGGCCTTGCAAAGTTTGCATTGTTATTTGCTTGTTATAGAGCCAATATATGCAAACTATATATGCATAACATACATGTATTTTATTATTCAACTCACATATCGTCAAAATCTGGCCACTAGTGATGATACAGACAGATCCATTGTCCAAGGGTCCGCAGTAAATCAAACTCTAAGGCCTATCAATTCAGGCAACGAGTAATCTCGTCCACTACATAAAGGACTTGTTTTGCATAAAGGCATTTTTGTGTGCGCGAAACTCTCCCATAATGTTACAAAGTTTCATTCATGGGAATTATCGTAAATGTTGCGATTCCTTTTAGAGGTTGAGGTAGTGATTGAACGCACACTCAGCCAATCGTGATGCAGCAAACGTTCTTGCGGTTGTCTGCGATAAGCCAATTACGGTTTGGAGGTGGTATTAAATCAGTCACATGTACGCGACGTTGTAGCAGGTACAGGAACTTTGTGTGGAACGCCTACGTTCAATGATATATTTATTCAGCAACGTGACATTTATCAAAACACGATAAACAGAATTTGATTTGAATGTAAAATATATTTAATTAAAAATAATCTACACTCCACTTATACTCTGAACGTGTTTATGGCTTAGCATTAGTTATGGTTAGCAAGCTAGATGTCTGGCCGAGCTAGCTGGCTAACTTGCTAAAATGTAAACACCACCGAAGGGATTTTATGTTGATTTTTATCGTCCGGTTTTTGGGTCCACAGTAAGCGGGGATGAAGAGAGGGAATTGGCATGACCGGGGCAGAGACCGGAGACGACACGGTTACCGCTCGGACTGGCAAAGGGACAGCGCGAGGCACAGAACACCGTCACAGGAACAAAGGTTGGCTGATGATGATGTTGAACCAAGTTATGGCTTTCACGACCACCGTTTGTTTAGTTTATCCAATATACTTTGAAATGTGCAGGGCGGCCCACATGAACTATAACTAAGTAGGTTATTTACGTATTGGATTCACGTCATTAATGTGTTTTAGTACATCACGTGTCGACACAGGCTTAGGTTGTTGCAAGTGAACAGCCCCGTCATTATTATAGCCATGTTTCTTCGTTGGAACTGTACCTCTCATCTCCATGCCAGGAATGACAGTAGCGAGGCACGTCCTTCGCACAGAGACAGCACACCAGAATGCAGGCCTCATTTGGATACCGCTGCATCCTCCTCTTCGTCCTCATCCAGTTCTAGTGTTCCAGGTTAGACACACACACACACACACACACTCTCCCATCCCGCTTGCTCTCTCCGTTTACCCCAGTTTGTCCTTTACTTCTATTGACACCACCTTGCCTTGGTGTAAATAGAGCTACCAGGGTTCTACTTCGATGCGGAGAAGAACCGGTACTTCCGCCTGCTCCCAGGCCACAACAACTGCAACCCCCTGACACGGGAGCTGCTGCAGGAGAGGGAGCAGGAGAAACACAGAGCCAAAATGCTCGACGAGGACGAGCAGCCCAGGAAGGTACCACTGTCGACAGGGAGCTCTAGCGTTGGATCGGTTCTGTTCGGGCGCTGCGTTGAATCAGGCTTTTTAGGGCGTATGTGTATTCTGCCCCTATAGAAAGCACCGAGAGCAGGCCTAAACTCCGCTCAACTGTTGCAGAAAAGACACCTGGGCTTGCTGCTTGGGAACTCCTACTGTAGGTGAGGTATCAATGCCAGACACAACTCAGTTCGGTATCTGTATTTTCATGGAGCTCACGACTTCACGTTGGTCTATCTAATCTATGTGTATGTGTGTTTCAGGCTGATCCACGAGATAAAAGTGAGTGGAATGAAACGCCACAAACTAGAGGTCCAGAGCTCTGACACCAGCAGTCCAAACACAGACAACTTCAGACTCATAGTGGTGAGACAAAAAAACAAACACACACCCCCTTTCTTTCTCCTGCGCTATCTTACGACGTGTGAACAGAACAGATGTCTTCCTTACTGTAATCTTCCTCAGGGAGATTCTGCTTGTGAGCGCGTGTTTACCGTCAACGACGTGTCTCACGGAGGCTGCAAGTACGGCATCATGAACTTCAGAGGCTGTAGCCAAGGTTCCCTGTCGGTTGAGATGTGTGATAACCTCTACTTTACTAACAGAAAGGTCAGCAAATTTCAATCAACCAAATGTATTTAATAAAGCCTTTATTACAGCCACTGTTGTCACAAAGTGCTTTTACAGACACCCAGCCTGAAACTCCTAGGAGCAAGCAGCAACAGTTAATGCACAGTGGCTAAGAAAATCTCCCTAGTAGAGTCCAAAATTAGGATGAGGCATAGAGAGGAACCAGACCCCAAGGGTAAGGTAAGGATAGGGGTGCTGTCAGAAGCTACAGTAGGAGCTCACAGTGTAGTGATGTTTTAATCTTTATTAATAAAGGAGGTGGCGGGGTGGAAGGTAGAACAGAGGGGAAGATGAGGCAGATATGAGCCGACTGGGGTTGGTTTAGGGTCTTGGACTGTGTGTCTGCAGCAACACCTGTATTTGAGTGTCTTATAGCTTGGGCTGTGTGTCTGCCGCTTCAACTGTATCTAAATGGCTTAGAGGTTGGACAGTGTGTCTGCCGCAACAACTGTATCCGTTTGTTCTTCAACCTGTGTTTCAGGTGAACTCCATCTGCTGGGCGTCCGTCACCCACCCTGACTCCCACGTCCTGTATCCTTTGCGCGGCAGAGCTGCGACGACACTGCACAGAGTAATAAAGGAATGCTGACGCACGACTGTCTCCACGTATCCGGTGGCGCCGTGACGCGGCTAGGCGGGGATTGTGACCCCACGCCACAGCGTGTGTCGTGTGTCCCGTGACCGCTGGCATTTGGCCGGGGCTTTCCTTGACTCCAGCGTCCAGCCTCTGTCTGGTTGGCATGGCAGAGACCCCAGGGTGCGTTAGCTTACTCCCAGCCTCCCTCTTCAGCAACTCCGACCCAGGTAACCCAGTCTTCTGGAGCTTCTCTCAGAGCGGTTTCCTTTTCGTCACCTGGAAACAGACGCGGTGCCCCCTGTACTTCAACTCACGCCGACCACCATCCTTGTTGTTTTCTGACGACAACACAGTTAATCATTCTCCCTTTTTCCTTTCCTCCTCCTCCACCTCCCCCTTTCCATTCTCCCAATTTCCTAATCTCCTCTTGCGCTCCAGACCAGCCGGGAATGCTGTGTAGTTTTAAGATCTCCACAGCCTGGTCTTGCGCTTGGTGCCTCAACCCCCAGGCAGACAAGACCTTCAGCACCGGTTTGTTTCATGCCTGCTCACAGCGGCCCCTGAATGGACATTCATTTAGTTTTTGCACATGTAATGCTTGTTTGGTCGAGACAGCGGTGGAGACTTTGGCAGGCGGCATTGGGCTGGATTTGAACCCACACCGCAGCAGTACGTGTGCAACGGGGCCTTGACCTGGCGTTGTTTTATGTCAGGTCTGTCCCGGCGGGTGATCGTGACGGATGCCGTGACGGGCAGGAGACAGACCTACGGTATCGGTAGTGACGTGCTGGCACAGCAGTTTGCCATCAGGGTGAGTTCAAGGAGCTTCCGCTAATCCTGGTCAGATGAGCCCTTTGGACCTCTGAGGCTCCCTCACCTCGCCAACCCGTGTATCCCCCAGGCTCCCATACTGTTCAACGGCTGTCGTTCTGGGGAGATCTTCAGCATAGACCTCCGCCAGAAAGGACGTAAGGATCACAGCTGGAAGGCCTGTCGATTCCACCACGACTCGGCCGTCACGTCCGTGCGAATACTGCGGGACGAGAACTACCTGCTGGCTGCCGACATGCTGGGCCAGGTAGGTACAGACAAGCGCCGACGCGTTCTGGAGACGGACCGGGTCCCGACCCGGTCTTCACCTGTGTGCTCCTCCGCAGATTAAGCTGTGGGACGTGCGCGTGACGAAGCCGGTGCAGAAGTTCAAAGGTCACCATAACGAACACGCCTACCTGCCGCTGCACGTGAACGAACCCGAGGGGCTGCTGATGGCCGGTACATTACAGGAATTCAAAACTAAGACGTCCCTGTTATTTACATTACTAAATTAAGAGTGTTGGACCAAGTATGCCCGCAAACTTCCCCTTTCTTCATTTGTCCCGGTCAGTGGGTCAGGACTGCTACACACGGATCTGGTCGCTTGGTGACGGCCAGCTCCTGAGGACCATCCCCTCCCCCCACCCAGCAGGGAAGGACCTCATCCCCAGTGTGGTGTTCTCCTCCCAGTTAGGAGGTCGGCGGGGTCTGCCGGGTCTTCTCATGGCTGTGAGGCATGACCTCTACTACTTCCCCTACAACGCTGACTTCCAGGAGGGAGGGGTCGTAG
>JACXGK010005948.1:0-30678 GCA_016801125.1 Novumbra hubbsi
AGCATCATTACCACATACTGAACAGAAGAAACTGAGCATCATTACCACATACTGAACAGAAGAAACCAAGCATCATTACCACATGCTCAACAGAAGAAACCAAGCATCATTACCACACACTAAACACAAGAAACCGGGACATCCACATCGAAAGTCCAAAAACAGATGTATAGCTGCATTTGAGGTCCACTTGCAATTTGAAGAAAACAAAGACAGTTCTTCAACAATCAATTTGCCCTTCACATATCACTGACCATATTCTAAAAACGGCAGAGTATGTTTCTATTTGTTTTACCACAATGCTGGACGCAAAGCTAAAGCTAAAGCAACGAGGCAGGCAGCAGCGCCATTTCCCGGTTGGTGGCTCACAAAAAAGATGTCTGTCTGTTACCCAAACAGGAGAAAACACGACCCGGGCTGACATTAAGAAGAGAATGTGGCAGGGAGACAGACACTCTGTCTTTATCTGAAGACTGAAGCCTTTCCTGTATATCAGCAACTTCAGCAAGTTTGATGCTCACCCCAAAAATGAAACGAATTGAAATACCAATTGGCGATGCAAATATAAAATGTAGGCCTTTATACAAATCAAGCCGCAAGGTAATTTCTGTGACAAACATATAACAGGGGTTAAGGACATCTACCCATGAGACCTTGCTCTTAGCCTTTACTGTCACCAGATCCATACTGGACCCAAGGTTGGTTTCACAAGCTTGGAAAACCATCTTTATCCACCACGCCTCCCCCTATACTCCCTATCCATTTGTGGGCCATCTGACCTGTGGCCTGCCCAGCCAGCCAGCGTTCCCTCCATCAGACTTGTTCCAGAACAATCCACGAGAGGCCCCCAGCTGCAGAGCTGTTGTTCCATCTAAACAAAGAGAGATGGATGGATGACTCTCAAATAGGACACTCATCATCCTTTGGTGCTACGGCAGCTGTTGAAGCTCACCGACACATTGAAATGCTTAGCTATTTGGGCTGGGGGGGGGGTTGTGTGGGGATGGGGGTGTTTTTTTGTTATTGTGAGAATCATGAAAACTGCACTAAGTTTGGCTTCTTCAACCAAATATAGTGACAACTTGTTTTGCAGTTCCTGACATTTCATAGCCATATAGAAAGAGATACAGACCACATGGTTCTGAATTGATGTCAATGATTGTATGTTTGAAGTCTAAAGCTAAAGAACTCTCAAGGACACATAAGGTAATTTCCAAACATTATGGAAATACCGCAGTTAAAAGGAAGGGGTAGTTCCTCAGGTGAAGCACTGCCACTCTTCCTGAAAGTGCAGCTGGGGAATAGAATGGACTACTGTGGATTGGATTCAAATCTAACAGGTTAAAGGAGCCGGATCAATAATGAAGTACCTGCTCAGTACTTCACTGTGAAGACTCCTTAGTATACAAGGCCCAAAGGCCGGTCAACAACAATAAATCACTATCAAATAGAACTGCACTGCTGTATTAGTTATCCTTTGTCAATGTGGGCGTGTGTGTTTTTCTATCAATCTTATTCTGCATAAAAGGGGGCTTATTCTCTGTGTAAGAAGGCAGGATGACTCACAAACCAACGTATTCAAACCTCCATTTCACGTGACAGTCAGCCTGGGACTGCACTCACACATGTTCAGCGTACGCGCACACACACACACTTCTAGCCACCTTGAGGATCGATATTGCAAAAAAGGATTATTGGCAAGCTTTAAACAACTGAACAGGGTCACACGCCAAACTAACTGAGATACGTTGGGACATCGCTGCCAAGTCTCATGCACTGTGGTGTGTAAACGTATACGCTTGACTGAGCACACAATTGCGTGTGTCAGACTATTATTTTCCCAACCCATCAACTCTCCGCTCTTCTCCTGTAGGCTGAAACTTCAACTCCCTGATAGCAAACAGTGAGCTGAGCCCAGATCAAACACCAGGGCTGCATCCCAAATAGCACATGGCCTTATAAGGCTCCGGTCAAACGTATTGGGATGCAAACCAGGTACTTGTGTTGTGCTGGCTTCCAACTACATTTGCCCAGGTGCCAGGCTCAGACTGCAGGAACACTTTGTATCGTCTAGCCAAACAGTTTGTTCAATGCAGAAACAGTCAAGAGCCCAGATGGTAAGAACATAGAATGGCCGGAAAATCCATTAAGCAACACGAAAGATGTACGGTAAACTCCTCGCTTAAGTTTAGTTACAGTAAAGTTAACATTTGAGTTAACATTTCTTAATCCATCTATATTGCATTAAAATGACCCAGAATCATTGTAAATGTAAACAAGTGTAGTCACTATGTCTCACTCTGTAACCATGAAATTAAATAGAATAATGTTATTTAGTGTTATATTTTAGTTTGACAACAATTGTTATACAATGTAATAATATAACTGAATCCTGTTCCTGTTAAGTAACATCTGAAAATGTAACATCTGCCATTGATTCCAAGTAGACTGCCTTGGATATTTCCCTGACCACCATGACGGCCATTTTCACACCCTTGGAAGGTTCAGAGTTGATAACTGCTCAAGTAATTTAATAGGATCTCAATGGAGATATGCCCCTTGACTGGCTCTGTTCCTCCTCAGTCCCCAGACACTATTGGATTACTGCATTGAAGATATCATGGCTAGTCAACAGTGTGTCAGCAATGCAGAGAACAGATGAGTTTGGCCTTGACCTTCAGAATACACAACCCAATCCTGGACTAGACAAGTGAGTGGGCTACAATAAGAGGCAGCTTAGCTCTAGAAATAGTCCACTGCCTTTGTTTCATACTTGCATGAGGCAGGGGGACAAAATGGCAGGAGGCAGGAAGACAAAATGACATGAGGCACGAGGACAAAATGACATGAGGCACGAGGACAAAATCTAAAAGTAAAGGTAAATGCTACTTGAACCCAAACAAAAACAATACTGTGGAAGTGTAATAAAAGAATGGACAATCATTAGCAACAGTATGATGCTGTTGACAACGGTAAAACATTACTGTAGATTTCATACCCTAAAGAATTCAGGCGGTTATGGAGACCAAAAGGGACTGACCTGGTAACAGATGGGTGTAACTAACAAACTAACCATTTCAATTAAGCCCCTTTGATTGAAATTTAAAGAGAAAAATGCATGAAAATGAACTACACTGGAAAAATAAAATCTACTGCATCCATCTGCCGACAACCTACGCTGCATCAATGTTGAAAGTGGAGCATTGAACTCGAGCTAAAGTTACAGCCACTTCTGAAACCGTTCCAGATTCTGCTACAGACAGAGACTTCACAGGGATCCTCTGGGAAGCTCCCGTGCCACCGCTGTGAAAGAGGAACAGAGCAGTCGTTTAAGTTTGTAGAACAGTCCACTTAATCTGGAAACTGGGTCCAATCGTGCAGATCTTAAGGAGACCGTTTTCTCTGTATACCCCATTTACCTGCTTCCTAAAAGTCAAATGAATGCTAGTAAATCCTTCCTTAGCACTGGCCAACCAATCGTCATATATCAGTCTATATACAGATCAGTCTGTATGCAATTGCATCCAAATGTATTGGCAGCCGAGCACATTCAAATGATTGTCACCCACAGA
The DNA here is from genome assembly GCA_016801125.1 of Novumbra hubbsi. NCBI lineage: Eukaryota > Metazoa > Chordata > Actinopteri > Esociformes > Umbridae > Novumbra > Novumbra hubbsi. The sequence continues at coordinate 3,573 of JACXGK010005948.1, forward strand.
CAACAAAGATAGATTTGGTTTGCAGTTGAACAAATCCAAGAAATCAAACATAAAAGTTCTAAAATGATCAAGAAGAAGAGGTTCTAGAAAAAGCACCTACTAGAAGTAAGAGAAAGATTAGATTCCAACAAGTAGTTTCACCTTTACTTAGATATTAAACTCACCATGGCATTTTGGACTGCAATGACGATCCCAGAGTCAGAAAGCTGTGTCGCTGTCATCGGTCTTCCAAAGAACAAACACTTCAAAAAGGGCAATGGAAGGAACGGTTTAAGACGAAACGGGACCATTCTGAAGTGGCCAGCGATGAGATCAGCTCTACATTCTATTTCAAATCTGTGTAGAATCTGCAAACAGCAGTTAAAATCTTGGAGAACCGGAGCAGTTTGCACAAGACGTGTGGGCTAAACCCCTAACACAGACATGCAGGAAGCTCATTCATGGCTCAAGGAAGTACTTCATTGCCAGAAAATATTGAGTATAGGTTTTCAATAATCTTGTCAATGTCATTTCTGTTTATTTTCTGATTTAAAATAATACAGTTGGTACTGGAATCAAAAACAAATGCTCTGTAGTAACAGGGAAATATAGAAATGTAGAGACCAAATGCTTTTTTTTTTTTTTGAGGTGAGTGTGAGTTATTACATTAAAGTCCCAAAGATGCCCATACTTTTGGCTAACTGTAGATAATATATATAATAGGCAAAAAGTACTTTGGCCACATTCTGATGTTTCTTAAAAGAATAAAAGAAAATAACCCATTCACAGACAAACAACCTCAGTTTAGTTTGCAGGCACCTGCCCTCACACAAAGACTCAATACAGCCTTTTTCAACACCAAAGTCACCCCTATGCTGAGCCAACTAAATCCATCCTGAGCTAAATTAAATGTAAAAGGCAAATCACCAGCCATCTGCAAATCTGGTGTGGGGGGAATCTTATGCGTAAAAGAACCAAAAAACGATTTATCAGCTTTAAAATGACACGTCATAGGGGAGTAGTTAAACCTTTCACGTAGTTACCCATTGGCCAAATTATTACAGGTGGGGGGGACAGTCATGGTATAGCATGGAGTATAATTTGGCACCCAAAGCGACTAACTTGTATGCTTTCACTTCTCATTTAACTATGACTATTAGCTCATCGAGGCACAAGCATTATGGTATGGCCTACCAACGTAACAACAGCCAGCTACAGACATTTTGTCAGTGAAATCAGACTTTTTATCAGTTACTAAAACTAAGCTTTTAGGTGTAACCACATTGCATTGTTACGTTGATGAATAAAAACCCCATGCTGTTGTTTTCCACCATGGACACTGAAGCTACACTGTAAAATGTTAAGGTTCATTTCTTAAGGGGTAGTTCCGCAAAGGGCTAAAGAGCTTTACTGACAAAATCCTCTCTGTGAAGTTGTGTCTAAGTCTCCGGGTCTTGAAAGTGTCTTAAAATACTGACAATCCCGCTTAGCTAAAAAGGGCATTGCAGGGCTAAGAGTAAAAGTGATACATAATAAAAACTTTAGCACACTTAAACTAATAGTGGTTCAACTATAATTATGTGAATACCTATTAATACATTTGAACTTATGAAATCAACTAATAGAGTGGAATGGGGTACATGGTTGTACTTTGTAGGTAGATGGTCTAGAAAATATGCCATAATATGACCTTTTACATCATCTTTACAGGGACAGAGTAAGTGACCAGAGAACACAGACATATTGTATTTGTTTAATTACTACAGTTAGTGGCATAGAGAAAAATAACATTAGAGAACGGGAAACAAAGAAAGGAAGTTAGTGAAAGTTAACCAATCAAAAGCGAGAAACAAAGTAAAGGACAATGAAGGTCCTAAGATGAGAAGAGGAGGAAAACAGAAAGCGAAAAGGAGAGACTGAAAACAGGAATGATGGGAAGGGTTAGAAAGAGAGAGACTGATAACAGGAATAATGGGAAGGGTTAGAAAGAGAGAGACTGATAACAGGAATGATGGGAAGGGTTAGAAAGAGAGAGACTGATAACAGGAATGATGGGAAGGGTTAGAAAGAGAGAGAGACGCACACGCAGGTTGTTATGACAGATGAGCAAACAGTAGAGGACAAACAACATATAACAATGAGTATCTCTATGTTGCCTGTCATTCATAGTTTCTGTTTGGGACTGTAACCAGGTTAGTATGCTGAGAACACGTTCCATAAACATGTAAGTTCTTAATGACAGTCAGACTGGAAACCTGTGGGCCTTGTGAGATCTACCACAACCACCATGTCTGTATTTAAACCTTTGCAAAGCAAGAGTCTCACTGGGTGACAGTAGAGAAACTAACAGCAGCTAGATAATCTAGAATGCACCCCTTCTCTAATTCCATTCAGGTTCATAGCTATATTAAAAGCCTATCTGTTGAGTGCAGTACTTCCTTTCCTTCTAGTTCCATATTCGGTTGATTAGCCAGATAGACTCCTGGCGTTGTACGGCCGCTTTGATCACGTTGTGATTGGACGACAACAAGCTAAACATGTCAATTCACATGGAATGTGATGATTTTAACCAATGGGGAAATCCCTAGCTTTCACTGGGGGTGACTTAGGTTCAATACATATCCACTCTCCCATTGAGTACTGATATAGAATTTCCACAAATGCTTTATTCTACCTTGGAGTGTATATAAACACATTTGAATTTGAAGTTGTCAAAAATGTCCCATCTTCAATCTTGAATATGGGGACACTTGTTAATAAAAAGTGGTATGACATAATGCATCAGTGAGAATAGTAGTTATGGGTCAGGTCTCAGTACGGCTGATACTCAACGTTCAGGACTCCGTAACATCAATAGAAGAATAGAAAAGCATAGTTCAACCAGCCTGCAGGTAGAGGTGACTGTGATGAGCCGGGGAAATACATAGCGTATTTCCTTCGTTGACAGTATCTAGTTACTGATGCTTGTAGCCAGCTTGTCCCTGGCTGGATTTGTCCCTACTGGATTTGATACCCTGTCTACTGGATTTGATACCCCGTCTACTAGATGGCAGTCCCGTATGCCAAGAAACTCTATAAATTAAAACTGAGAAAACTCTGTAGAGGAATAAGAGTTTTTTTGTTGCTATTCAAGGAGTCTATTTCCTTTTCCTTCTCCCTTTCTCTTGTCGTCTGTCCACGCTTTTCACTCTGTCCCTTCCACGGTCAATGTCCCTCTATTCGTCACGCTTTCCCTCCCTCCATCACTGTCTCTCACGCTTTCCCTCCCTCCATCACTGGCAATGTGCAGCCAAGCAGAGCAAAGTGTTGTGATGAGAGGAGCAGGTCACCCTCTGTGCCCACAGCCATGTGACCCCAACAGGAAGGGGAGGAGCAACACAGAGAGGGACAGAGACAGCGTGGCAGCAACAGGAGAAGGACAGAGGCATACAGACAGACACAGCGGTCGAAAGAACAAGAAGTGGACATAGAAAATCATTCACCACTTCCCAAAGAAATGGAGAGAAACTGATCAAAAAGTCCAGGCTAGATATCAGTCCTCGAGACTATTGGTTTTGACATTCACAGCTCCAGTTGTTTCACACCTTAAGCGAGTTTGCACAGTGGTTTCTATGACAATACTCTGCAGTCTCATGATGTTCTAGTAGGCTAGGAAAAGAATGTCCAACCAGCCTAAGTGACATCTTCGTGTGGACTGGAAGACAAAGGAATGTTTTGATGAGTCAACATAGGCGTTTACTAGAATCAAATGTCAATACATAAAAAATGTAAAGCGGCTTTGGAATTCCCTGCATTCAAACCAAAATAAATGTTTAGACATCAGGGTCCAACAGTGAACTGTGTGGGGGGTGATTAGTATATGGCATGGGGACTAAACTACATGTGGTCTTTTCTGGTCAGGATGTTGCTCTCTTCAGCCAACCCTGTCCACCAACTGGCCCACATTCCAAAGCGTATCGTTCCACCCCCGCTGTCAACAAAAAGACACCACACAGAGAATGAAGCCAAGCCATGCCTTGACACAGAGTTTCAGGTCCTCTTTAAACATGCAATAAGTTGCCCTGATTTTACCAAACAGTTCCTGCGCAGCACATTGTGATATGTGTGTTAGCCTATGAAGCTGTTGGGTGAGGTGACAAGACCATTAATATGCTTGGACCAACTACCAGTGGACCCTATTGGCTGTCTAACGTGATGTCAGTAAACCAGGAGGAGAGAGACCTGCTCTTTTCAAGATTTATATCAATGATTTGGCAGCGGCACTGGAAAAATAGGTTTAAAAAAATAAGAAGTAAAAATATCCAGATGCCAGGACCATAAATAAATCTACCAAGACAATATTGCCCTTGAAGAAACCAAGAAGTACACCAACCTCTCCCTGTACACCATTAGTTACTCCAATATGAATGGGAATGCCCTGACAGACGGAGACAGGCCTTATACCACATCAAAGGTGACATACCAATCAAACTCTGGAAGAAACCTCAGTTACTAAACCCAGTGGTTACAATTGTTGTGGAGTCAGGGGCCCAGCTACAGACCAAAGAACACCCAACTTAAAACGCTGCATGCAGAATGTTAGCAAAAGTATCCTCAGGTTATACTGCAAAAGCCCAAATGATTTAGGATTTAGGATTACACCCACTAGTTAGCTAAATCATACTGCACAAAAAAGCCCCCATCTAGTGTGAGATTAACCTGGAGAGAATACTCCTGACAGACACAGCTGAGCCTGGGGACAGAAACAGAGTGAGTCCCAACCAAATTATTAGTCAACGAAAAATGACACACTGGAAAGAATCAGCCAAAACAACCAAAGCAAATTGGACTAACTCTGTTTAGGTCTAGTGTGGCAGAATATCCCCCAAACGTGACAAAATGGAGAAATACCTAGAAAATGGACGGACTTAGAGAGCAAGAGACTGAAGAGGGTCTGGCCCAGGCAGACCTGGCTCTCATTAGAAGGGGTCTGGCCCAGGCAGACCTGGCTCTCATTAGAAGGGGTCTGGCCCAGGCAGACCTGGCTCTCATTAGAAGGGGTCTGGCCCAGGCAGACCTGGCTCTCATAAGAAGACCTGCTATGAGCACACAAACCAAGCTGCAACCTCTTAATATTTGAGCGCAATGGAGACACATCTCTCACAGTCCCACAAAGAAAACGAAGCAAACATTCTCTTATTTGTCATGCAAACACCAGAATTAGCAAATTCAGGTATTTACCCTTTTGTTTGACGGAAAACGGGAGTTTTTCGTCCTGTTGGATCTCAACCTCTTTTTACAACCAGTGGTCAAAAATACCAGAATGTATATTAATATGTATTACAACACGGTGCACTGCCTATTATATAGAGGAATTGAAATGTCTTCATCATTTTTACAAGTTCATGTGTGTGTACTGCTCACTTTTCTCACTTTCCTTTGCAAATAATACTTCGCATGCCAATAAGAACCCATTTGAATTGAACTGAGAGATATAAAAAGAAAGAGGGTGAGAGAATGAGAGGGTGAGAGTGTGAGAGGGTAAGACAATGAGAGGGTGAGAGTGAGAAACAAATCTCAGATGGAGTGGGATGCAACACAGAAAGTTCATTGTAACACACTCTCTCTTTAGCTGCTAGCTTCACTCTTACAAAATGCACTCTCACATCTCTATTTAATGCTGTTTCTCTGTTTCTCTTGCTCTCTCTCATTCTGCTATTCTTCCCTCTCTTCATCAGTCATGGTTCTAGTTGCCATATTTTGGGGGGCAACCTGCAGCCAATCAGAATCCCAAGAGACATCTAATGATGACAGCACAAACCAATCCCTGGGCAGATAATGAAACACTTAGCAAACCTCATTCCATCCAACTAATAGTTTGACAGCCAATGCCTGTGTAGCTCCGGTGGCCTCTGGGAATCCCTACCATTTCAGAGGGGGCCAAAATAAGTGTGCAATTAGCTATTTGGAGGCAAGTAGCAAAAAAACAGATTCTTAGGTACTTTCTTTATCTAGATTCAGCAAATGTTATGGCAATTTCTAAAGTACGTATCTGTAATTTGCATGCAAAGTCAAACATTTTGAAGGGGTGAATATAGCCGAATAAGAACGTACTGTAAGATCACCACGGTTCACGTAGAACGCTGCCGATGGGCCTTTACATTGGTACCTTTTGAACAGTGCAAATGGTTGAAACGTTGTCAATAAAGGAAGCGTATTGAAGCCGATGAGTGTGTGTTGTGCCTGGTGTGGGGCAGGAGAACTGCCAGATGAACTCGTGCCGACAGCATATTTACATCGGTTCCATTGGTACCCTTGATTAAGAGAGACTCGCACTCAAGGGCTGCACATTTCCACATGCCATTGTTTCCTTGCCTCCGAGTTGCATTCATTGAAATTTGTATTTTTATTCTTCACACTACAATTCTATATTATCTCTAAATTATGAAAAACCACTCACTCATTTGGGTGCCAATAATCCTACTACAGCTAAAACTATATTGGATGTTTCTCACTGGAGTTATACAGTGGGGAGAACAAGTATTTGATACACTGCCGATGTTGCAGGTTTTCCTACTTACAAAGCATGTGGAGGTCTGTCATTTGTATCATAAAAAAATCACATTGTATGATTTTTAAGTGATTCGTTTGCATTTTATTGCATGACAAACAGCTGCAATGCTTAAAACAACATGTTCACCTTCCTTGGCTTGTCAGTCGGGGACAGATTAGAAAATCCTAGACCCCAAGGGTTTTGCTTATTTATTTATTGACGTCATGGGCCCCTTAAAGGCTTCAGCCGTGGTGAAACCCTGCGTTAATCCGTCCCTGTTGTCAGTAGTGTATGTTCTCCCTCTGCCTTTCAGCGCGTCTGTCCTCAGACTAACTTTATGGAAGTGTTGGGACCAAAACTATTCACAGGGAGCATATGTACAAAGGGCATGGTGTGGTGCTCTGAGAACAGCTTTGTAAAGTGTTGTTCAGAGTAACTCAATAATGAAGCTCATGTCTCAAGCCCAAAGGCCATCTCAATTATCTCTAGCAGCACGTCAAACCCAATATTTTTTTTTTTAATTAATTAAATTTCAAAGTAGGTGAGTACTGGGAAAATGTGCCACTTAGCAAAATGGGACCTTTAGTCTTTTAATAGAAATATTTGCTTGTGTCCCATTTACACACTACTTACCCTACTTAATGCATATTTCCTGTGTACTGCATTATACATTAGGGTCCTTATAATAAACCACTGAATGTCAGAGATTACGCACATAAACATAGTAGAGGTGTAAACCCACCACACTAGCGACAGATATCAAAGGGGGTAAAAAGTCCTAGTGCAGAGGGGTTGTTCAAAAAACACAAACGATTAGGAGCAAAGTGGCTGCGTGTGTTATGAAAACAAAATGTTTCTGTCTCTTTCTAAGGACATCTGAAACCAATGTTCCACCTCTTCACCCCCCCATATAAGAACAAGGCTATCTCAGTCAGCTGGGAAGAGAGAAACACAGTGGTTTATCTAGACAAGGAAAGAAATGATGAGACCTTTTGGTACTCCTGGGTTATGTAACCGTGTAAGAATGAGAGTCACATGAAGGCTATTAGGGCCCTATTACCCCTCCAGTGTGTACATATATATTCCACCCACCACCACTTAAAATGTTCAATATATATGGTAGCAACTTTGTGGTTTTTGACAATGTAGAAAGAGAAAAATAAATATGAGTCAGCGAATCGGTACACGCCACTTCAGTCATTATTCAGCTGGGAAATGTGACATAATTTCTTTGGCAGGCCAGGCAGCAGAAAGAGAACAGGGACGGCTGTTGCTCTGGTGATAAATTGTCAACGGGGAAAAGATTTGCACCATTTGCAATTCAAACCCACAGTGGCACGCTAACCCAGACCCACAGCAGGTCCCCAGCCCCTCCCAGTCAGGTCCCCAGCCCCTCACACAGTGGCACGCTAACCTGACCCACAGCAGGTCCCCAGCCCCTCCCAGTCAAATTAGTAAGAAACAGGAAGCTAACCAGGAACCTATGGATCAATTTGAATCTATGAGGCAACTTCCCTTTTCCACTGTAAGTTTGCATTATGGACCCATTTTACTAAATGACACCCGTCGACCCATCCAACTGGTCCTGAGGACTTGATTTTGCACCTTCTGCTAATGACAAGGTTTTAGCTCAGTGTAGTCTAGTCATACAAGCTTTCTAGAGGTATGGATTCCAGGTAGTTCTGTGATAAATTGAAAACCGTAGATGAAACCCATTTTATCATTCTGTGCCAAAAACCAAGACACCAACATGTTCTTAAACTTCTTCCTTGAGGGGTCACTAACACAGCCCTCCATTATACCAACTGCAGCATGATTACATTATCTGTGTGTCTGTATGAGAGGCTAGTATTATATTGCCTTCATCGTGACCTTTTCCAAAGAGAACCTCCCTGTTGAATTTAAGGCTCCGCGAAATCAAAAAGAAACATTATGATAACTCAGTATGATAATGTATTTGATTATCTCATCTCGTCTCCAAAGTTGAAATGTTTAATTGACCGATGTCTTTGTTTTTTGCAAAATATACATGTAACAATTGGACATGATAGGTCACACACACACACACACACACACACACAATGTACTCCACTGAGACTGTCCATGTTAATCTGAAATCAGGTCTGGTCCAGCACGCTCTCTGCTCACAAGGCAGCTTTCTCTGAATTGAGAACACTCTAATACTATATTCTGTTTCATACTGGCCATATCTCTCCATCACTCCGTATTCGAACAGAGGTATTTCACACGTACCGCCCAGTGTTTCTCTATGTCACAGTCACTTAGTACTGTAATGAGGCCGGCTGATTGGATGGTCTGCCAGCTAGCAGCTCTCAGAACCGGGAGGAATGTAGCACACTACTGCAACCAGCACTGGTAATGTGCTGTACAGGGAGCCTACTTTATTCTTGGCAAATGTAGCATGGTGCATGTAGATAACAGCAGCCGGGCTGTGTCGGGTTAATGTATTATAGGAGTAGTTACTGACCATGTGACATTACCAGGAATACATGAGAAAATTATCACAGTACTGGCAAATCACAACTATGGCGTTGCAAGTGAAATGTGCTATATTAAACCGAACTAATATTGTCAAGAAAATCTCTTCGGTGTCCTGACGGAATTTGAAGCACTTTGGAGCCAATGATATGTCCAATAAAATCCATACATAAACCCTGGTGGATTCTAGGTTCAACAATTCATTTGATGCAATTTATTTTGAAATGAACCAATCCCAAAAACAGCATATTCAATAAAACATTCATTTTGCTGTATCAAAAAAAAATTTGAAAGTACACAAGAACTACATAAGAATACCGTCTTAAAAAATAGAAAGCCCTGGGGGCTAAAGCACCACAACCCACCTTTAACATGATGGGCCCTGGAGGAGGACCTAATTTGTTATCCTATCCAGGGTATAGGAACAAAGTTTCCCTAAATGTAAAGCCTAGGGAAGTCCACAATAGAAAACAAGCTAAATGGGGGTAGTAACCCACTGTAAATAAACAAACATTTGCAAATACTCCAACCAATCAATTAGCTTTCTGGTGCTCAAGAAGAGTGTGATAGGTGCAGCAGTGTGAGGATGGCTGGGAGGATGGCAAATTGCAGACTAAAATCTCACAAAAACTGTTGACAGAGTTTTTTGTTTATTCTACTATTTCTGACAACACTTTGGATGAACCAAAAGCACTGTACTGTAACCTCATGCATGTTGCCTATATAAAAGGTTTCAATGAATCATTGTCACCTGTTTTGGTGCAAAAGCAAGACAACCCCCCAAAAAGGGAATGGTTTTGCAGTTGGTGGCCACAGACAATTGCTTTCTACTTTTCTTTCCTGATTGATTCTTATCTAGTTTTGCTATTGTCCTTGTCACTACTGGTAGCATGAGGTGGTACCTGATGCCCATTCAGCTTGCACAGGCAGTGCAGCTCCTCCAGGATGGCACATCTATACGTGCAATCACAAGAATGTTTGTGGTATCTCCCAGTAGTCTCCAGGGCATGGAGGAGATACAAGGAGTCTGGAAATGCCCGGCCATATGTGGCCAGAATGTGTAGTTAGTTCCTGAGGATCAAAAGCATTGCTGTCATCAAAGCCCTCGTGTTTCCCAGACCTGATTCTAATTGAGAACCTATTGGCCGTTTTGTATTGGTTCATCCGACGCCGCCAAGAAGCGCCACAGACTGTCCAGAAGCTCACTGTTTCCCTGATCCAGGTCAGAACACCATGATTGCCCACAACACCATCTACCGTCTCATCAGGTATGCACAGGTATGCACAGACGATGTTCATACACACTACTGAGTCACATTATGAGTTGCCATGATGAAATTCACGCAAGTTGGTGATTTCAATTGTTAATTGTTTACATTCTCTGTCAGTGTGAGTTTGAATCCAGCCCTCAATCCGTTAGAGATTTGGGTTTTCATTAACCGTTGTTTTGTTCCCAACAAATTACACAATGTACAGTATTGATTTTGATCTTTAATATATTTCATTCATCGAGACCCAATGTTTGATTTAAGTGTTCCCCCTTAATTTTTGGAGCAGTGTATCTTAGTTAGCTAAGATAGTAAAGCAAGGACAATTACGCAAGGTAAGGACATTTCGCCAGTCTTCACTATGACAAGAAGCTTGGGTTAGGGTTACATTTAGGGCTAGGTATGGAGTTAATGGTCGGGTTAAGGTGAGAAAATTTATGGTACTAAATTGCCAGTCCTCTTGTAAAGCCAACATCTAACTTTGCCCCTGGTAACGAGAACAGTGAGTCTCTCTGGTGAGGATGCCAGGTGTTGAAGCTCCCTGGTCCTTGTCACAATGACCAAGGTCCCTCAAATATGTTGAGACATTTATAACATGGGTTTCATCAGCATCTTAAAATTGAAAGGCTTTTGGCTACATTTCCAAAAATCCACAACTGAGATTATTTCTCTGTTGACTGATCGTCAATATTCAGTAAAAGCGTAACATATAGTCATATTTCCAATGGTAACTGCACAGTGATAAAGGACTGACTGACTTCTCGTCGAAATAGCTCAAGTTTACACCAATTGACCACTACACTAATTAACGTCACCCTGCACATACGTTTACTATTTTCCAAATAAACAGTAATAATCAGAGTAGCGCAAAGATGGGTTGAAATACACAAATAGTCAAGCCCTGAAAATGCAGAATAGTTAATCCCTTTCCGTGACCACTAATACTAAGAAATGTTGATGACACCAGAAAACGTGCTTGCCAATAGCTCACAAAACAAGTGGTGCACCCCAGCATATAGTACCTTCAATGGAGCTGCAGTCGGGCAAGGTTACTGCCAACCGGTAGTGTGATCTTACCAATTTATTCGTCAAAAAAACCTTTGCTAAGCAATTTATATGAAACGTGTCATTTTAGCTATTATGGCATAACACGTCGATACCTCAAAGAGCATGTATAGCATTGAAATCTTACCAGTCCGTTATCGTTAGGAAAGCGAACTCTGGCCCAAGTGATCAAAGTTGATCTTTCCGTGAGCTATCTGGGAGTATTCCAGTTTCCTGTAATTACGAGAGCGAGCGATCATAAGTGCTACTCCTTTGCTGTAATCTATGCTGTATCAATACTGAGCGCGGCGGTTCTCATTCTCCGCCTCTCGGGCATTCAGTGCACCAACATTCTCTGCCGTGATGCAGACCTAATACAATCATCACCTCGAATAAGCAATCCATCTACAGCCATCTACAGGTCAGGGATGGTAGGTAGGCTACACAAGATTTAACCATATACCTTTTAAACCAAGATGCGCAACACTGCAAGACTTCCGGGAACGTCTACGAAGCACAGACTAGACCAGTATGACTTAATTGCAGGGCACATTCTAGATGCGGTCGTCCCTTGGTGTCACGCTATGAATACCCTAAATGGTCAGTTTTGGCATTGTTCAAAAGACTTCTTGGTTATGGTTTATTAAATATCATACAAATGCCAAATTGACTATTTTTTTTTTAATTTTGTGCTGTGTGTGTAATGTGTTGTTCATTTGTGCATCGGCAATATGTACATTTACCAGTTTGAAAGTAAGTAGTTTTGATGACATGGGTCCCGAATCTGCACATCGGCCTACATGACTTAATACAGCGCAACAACCAGTAGCCAAAAATACCAGAATGCACGTTTAAGCTGATAATACTGTTGCTAATACAACCATGTCAAAAGTGACAAATGTCTACTTCACTATAAAAGTGATTTCTATTTTACGACCTGTAACATGCGCAGTTCTGCATGTTCAAAACACACCTGAGTAGGTGATTCTGCGCAAGAGCTGATCATACTTATGTCACCATTACGTTGTATTGAACATCGTCTACGTTAATAGTTATGTTACCATTATATTATTCATTTGTTTTGTTTTCTAAGTATAACACACACTGATGCAGACATGAATGCGCACGCATTAAGATGACAGAATAAAATACCAGAGAACTATGGAAAGACAGGCCACATCATAGGTCTACATTTTTACATTTAGGTAATCAATATTTATAAATATTGGGTTCGATATATATAATATATATATAACTGTTTGAACAGTCGCAAAAAATATATAGCCATCTTTGCAAAATAACCATCTTTTCAAAACCTATTTTGGATGCAAGACACCAGAAAAGTTAGGGATTAGGTATGCAGTTGATTTGAGATGATGACATGGTTAAACGTAACTTTCGTTTACGTTATATTATGGTAAATGTGGTCCCCTAGTGGCTGACAACATATGTTATGTTTGGAATGTCTGTCAGTAAAGTTATACACAGTTCAGTGTCAATATAGAGCTGGCATAAATTTTCCTTTAATTGTCTCTTTATAAACAAACCTGTCTAACACAACGGACCCAGTAAAACCTATAGCAGACATGAGGCCCAGTTGAAAATCCCTAGAAACCTTCAGAAGAACTAGATTTCGGGGGGACAGTTGTCTCTGACAGTTGATAACAGCTGTGTCTTATTTGTTTTTAGATTTTGATGATGTTGAATGAATGACAGGTGAGCATACACAATTTAACTATTTTACACCTGCAATATATTCTGCTTAGAACAACTTGAAATAAGACATAAAACCACAAGAATACATCCACAAGTAGACCCTAAAAGTTGTAGTACACACACCCCATTCAAGCCAACCATCAACACACACACAATCAAGAGGTTTCTCGTTCTAGAAGCTGCCAGGCCTTTCTGTGTGTTCCTACAGCTGTCAATGGCTGCCAGACCCCCACAACACACACCTACTCAAGCCAACCTTCAAGCATTTGCTGGTGTGTTCTCAGCTGTCATCAAACCTCTTCCAAAAATAGACCATATCGGGACCAGACCATGTTTCAAGGGGAAAGCCCCAGTTAAATATTATAAATAAGGTAAGAAAGAGAAACTATGATTACAGTTACTTAACAGATTCAGAATCAGTTTGGTTTCATAAAAGCAATTAGACAGTGTAACAAACCCAATTGTAAAATTGCACATGTAAAATCTCAGTATAGATTTCTCCCTGGTGTCTGTTCTCTGTAGAGTCATCCCCCAGGCCTTTGTGATTGGAACTACCCGGGGTCATACCCACTTCATTGAGAGTCAGTATAAATACACATTCTGTAGGGGTGGGGGAATATAGTTTAAATAAAAAGTTGCGATCCGAACATTCTGTGAGTGAGACTCAACAGGAGATTCTCAAGCTTGGGAAGAGAAAAGAACAGGAGAGAGGAGAAATCAGGAAACACACAATCCTTAAGGTACTGTGTGGCACAGAGGGAGGTAGTGTGTTGGGTATACATGGTCTTGAGTGACATACTTGCGTGCCAAGAGCTTTAGAATAGGAACAGAGGCCATGGTGAATATCTGTCAGGGTTGGTGGAGTGGCTGTCCATTAGGATGTTGTATCAGTGGCATGGCCCCAATTGGGGTGCAAAAGTATGCCCAAATAAGGCATGAGGGGAGGCCATTTAAAGTTAGAGATAACATGTGCTGGGCCATTTGCTAAAGGGGACTCAGGTCAGGAGACATTACACTGAGAATGGTAACAATTGTTTGTTTTTCATTATTAATATATTTCTTGTAATATTTAAGTCATTTTGAGGACACTTTTGAGTATTTATTATGCTGATTTGTCTTTTGATGAGTTCGGTTTGAAATTTGAAATGTCGCTATAATTAACCTTCTTAAGATGATAACGTTTTAGCTGGCATTCTTCTTATGCTAAATGTGCCTTCATTTACAATTATTGTTAAGGTGAAAGATTCTACCTAGAACAAATTGGGATATAGTATGTACATTGTTACTGATTCACTTAAGGCTGCAAATTGCATATGTATGTCAAATACATGTTAAATAGAGAAATGTATTTTTGTTCATCATGACTATTGTGTGTGTCAAGCCATTCGGTGGCTGTATTGTTTTAGCATTACCAAAACCTGTATAATTATAACCACTTCTCACCAGATGGGAGAGATGGCAGATCCAATCCAGTTCAAAGATGAGGGGAACAAATATTTTCAGGCTGGTGATATGGACAAGGCCATTGAGTTTTATACTAAAGCCATCAAGAGTTGCAAGGACAAAAATGTGCTTGCCGTCGTCTATAGGAACAGATCAGCTTGTTTCCTAAAAAAGGTAGATACCTCACTTTAACCCCAGTCCTTCATCAAGTAAAAACAGTAGTTCTAACTATAGTGTCATTAGCCAATCCTCTGATGTTTTTAAATTCTCTTTGTTTATTTCTCAGGAAAGCTACGCCAATGCAGCTTCTGATGCCACCAAAGGTAGCATACATTCAGTTCAGTGACTATGAATTCATCAACAAGAATACCCGTTGCTCACATATGATGAATTGTGCTCATACCTCAGTGTTGTTCTTTTCTGCTCCCATAAGCCATTGACGTGGATGCAGCAGATGTCAAAGCTCTGTTCAGACGTTGCCAGGCTCTGCAGAAGCTGGGCAAGCTGGACCTGGCCTTTAAAGATGTCCAGAGGTGTTCTACCATTGAGCCCAAAAACAAGACTTTTCTGGAAACTCTCAGGAGACTAGGTGCTGAGATCCAAGCCAAGGTATGCCACTGTTTTCACAATACATAAGTATAATGATGAATAATGATGAAATGATTGTATTTATTGTCTTTATTTATTTACCTTTACTAACCAGACAAAACAATGTATGTATTCATCTTACAAATCTTTCTCTCTCATGCTCTATATCTACAGCTGAAAACCTCCTTCTCCACAGACTCCCGTGTTCAGAACATGTTTGACATTCTGCTTGATGAGGAGTCAGATAAGGAGAAGAGGGAAAAGGTCTGTAACCGTACTAGAAACTAGTTGCTTTGATTAATCATATTTAATGCTGTGGTCTTCAGTATAATTGAGCTTACTTCAAATGAGTCGGATGTAACTCTCCTTTCTTCCCATGTAGGCTGCCAACAACCTGGTGGTTCTGGCCAGAGAAGATGCTGGCGCTGAGAGAATATTCCAGAACAACGGAGTGACACTGCTGTTGGATTTGCTTGGGACTGGAAAGGCAGAGATGGTCCTGGCTGCTATTCGCACATTTGCTGGAATGTGCACTGGACACAAAGCTCGGGTGAGGGGCAGGAATAGACGAACAGGCAGATGAGGAGATCTCTAAGAATGGATCTCCTCTGTGCCAGGAATCGATCATTTGCAGAGTTCTTTGTAGCCAAAATCCCCCCTTCTGTCGACTCAGCTGACCCTCATCTTCGTCACTAAACAGGCCATGGCCATTCTCCACATGGTGGGCATTGACAAGCTATGCAGCATCATGGCCGTCGACAACGAGGACATTGCCATGGCAACGTCCGACCTGTTCCAGTGCGTCAACGATGCCCTCACAGGAGGAGACAGGAGGATTTATGGCAAGGAAGAAGACATGGTTTTGGGTGAGACATCCGCTTACTTTCCGCATTTGTGTTCGGTTGTGGTCAAAGGGCTTGAATGGTATGCACATAGGAATTGCCTCTGTCGTCTATATAACTGATTTTCTAAACGTAATTGTTTTGTAAAGAACTCATTGTCCTCCCTGTAGATGCTGGCAAGGACTTAAAAGGCATCCTTATGTCTCTGTTGGATATGCTCATCAACAAAAAGGTTTCTGGACATGGAAGAGACCAGGCACTTAACCTTCTGTCCAGGAATGTGCCTCGCAAGGACAAAAAAGACCCTGACCACTCCAAGACCCTCTTCACTATTGACCACGGTGAGCGGGTTAGCTTTGACCGTAATCTGTGATACCAAATAAGCCTTTTGGTTAGCTTTGACCGTAACCTGTGATACCAAATAAGCCTTTTGATAAAGTTCCACACTATTCATGAAAGTTATAGGCTTGCGCCTTTTCTTCAGAATCTTAACAAAACATTATATTCTAGATTTTTGTGAATAACAAATGGTCGTAACCGTGTTCTTAATCCGTGAGCAGTGCTATATATTTTGCTGTGCGATCTGTGTTCCCGACAGGTCTGAAGAAGATCCTGAAGGTGTGTGGTCAGATCCCCGAACTCCCAGACCAGCTGCCCATGACAGAAAACACGCAGCTCATCGCCAGCGTGCTGCTCAACAAGCTCTGGGATGACCTTCGCTGCGATCCTGAAAGAGACAACTACAGGGAGGTCTGTGACGAGTACATCAAGTGAGTCACACGTTAGTAACATGGAAGTAACACGTTAGCAGCACATCGGACTGGGGGAAGAAACTATCAAAACAAGCGCAGCATCTAACAGCGCTTTAGAATGATTAAATCCATACATCTCCCTGTAACCCTGCTCCTCGTGATCCCGTCCGCAGAGGAAAGTTTGACCCCAATGACATGGACAGGAACATCCACGCCATCAACGCCCTGTCAGGACTGCTGCAGGGGCCCTTCGAGGTGGGGAACCAGCTTGTGGGTCGCCAGGGGATCATGGAGATGATGGTGGCGCTGTGCGGCTCGGAACGCGAGGTGGACCAGATGGTTGCCGTGGAAGCGCTGATCCACTCCTCGACCAAGTTGAGCCGCGCCTCCTTCATTATCACTAACGGTGTGTCGCTGCTCAAAGACGTCTACAAGAAAACCAAGAACGAGAAGATTAAGATCCGCTCGTTGGTGGTGAGTGAGCATTCCGTCCCTGTCGTCCTGCGGAACGGGCTTTTTTTCAGGGGCGTGTTGGTTGAGAATCGGGAGATTTACAAGTTCAGAAACTCACTGTTCTGTGTGCCTGTGTGGGACCGTGTGTCTCGTGGTGTCTGTGGTGTATGTGTTTTCCCCAGGGTCTGTGCAAGCTGGGCTCTGCAGGTGGAGACGATTACAGTATGAGGCAGTTTGCTGAGGGTTCCACTGAGAAACTGGCCAAGCAGTGCAGGAAGTATGTGTATTTGTGGCCGGTAGCCCTGGAGATAAATCGTTATGTAATGTGGTCTTGATAATGACTTAAGTAATGTGTTCGATACCAGACTTACCAAAACATTTCTTATTGACCACAAATATTAGAAGCAATAGAATGTTTACAAATATTTATGGGACACAGTAATGTTGAAGCTGCGTAGACAACTATATTAGGTTCTCTGTCACGCTGAGAAAATCTAATATAGTGTCAAAAATATATACATTGTCCAGGTACATTGTCTGGCAATTATGTATCATTTATATGCCAGCCATATATCAACATGCTGTTATGGATTGCCAGAATACAAATTCTATCCAAATGACATATTCCCTACACACATTTACGTTGGCCAATGGTGTGCTTGCATGCTGGGATCTCAAGATGGAGGACCATTTCCGGTTAACCTGCTAACCCTCTCCGTGTGTGTCAGGTGGTTATGTAACACTGCCATGGACACCAGGACAAGGAAGTGGGCTATTGAAGGCCTGGCCTACTTGACCCAAGATGCTGATGTAAAAGACGACTTTGTTGAGGATGAGCCTGCCTTAAAAGCCATGTTTGACCTTGCCATGGTAGGTATTGTAATTAAAGCAGAGCAGAGTCAAAACAGACACTGTCAGGGACATAAGTGTGGCGACATAAAAGGACAAACAGGAGAAAGTGGCCTGCCAACTGGGCTGCAGTAGGCATCCATATCCCAGCAGACACAAACCAGTGATGTTCAAAGGAACCAAACCCCATACAATGCTCACCAGGCTCTGCTCTCTAGCCTAATGTGTGTTGGCGTGTGTGTCTGCATATCAAAATAATTATGTTAAATGAATGTAAAATGATTTCATTTTATGCATTTCCCGGAGAAGAGGTTTTCCTTCAATGATTTCCCCTGTGATACAGTCTAAAGACAAGACCATCCTGTATGCAGTGGCCTGTACCCTGGTCAACTGTACCAACTGCTACGAGAAGAAAGAATTCCTGCCTGAGCTGGTTCAGTTGGCCAAGTTCTCCAAGCAGCATGTCCCTGAGCCGCACCCAAAAGTAAGACAAGGGAAAGATACGCCACTCCCTTTGTCAGGACAAACGTGAACACTAAATACACTAAGCATAAATACATATCTTTTTATGTGAGGCCATTGATACATTAACTGAGGGAGTTGCTGACAATACACACTCTTCCATGCCCACAGGACAAGAAGGACTTCATCCAGAAGAGAGTGAAGAGATTACTAAAGGGAGGGATCATCTCAGCTCTGTCTGTCATGGTGAAAGCAGACAACACCCTCCTGACTGACCAGACTAAAGAGATGCTGTCAAGGTGAGCAGCCTTGGATCTGACCAGGCCGGGACATTTATATATGTTACATACGTATTCATCCAGTGTCAACTTACAATTAATACATTCAATACTGCTAAACATATTACATTCCAACAATGGGTGTGTGCTTCAAATTGCAGGGTGTTTCTTGCCTTGACAGATGATCCCAAAGACCGTGGCACTATATGTGCCCATGGAGGGGGTAAAGTGAGTGACTTTATTATCACTGTATCAAACAACAACCAAATGTACATGTGATGCATACCCTTTACCTCACCAGTGTCTAACTGTATTTACAAAGTATGAGGTTGAGAAAGAAAACGTTAAGGTGCCATAGACTACCCGGTTGTCACAGTAAGCATTGAAGCAGGTGTGTGGGTCTGTGTGTAAGGGGGTCCGGGTGAAACGGGTGAAACAGAGGGTTGGTTGGGGATCCAAACGCATTACGTGAGGGAGGAGGTTGGAGTGGTGAAATGATGGGCGCTCTGAGGGAAATGAACGGCGTTGTATAGAGAGGAAGTGTAAGGGAGAGCTTGGTTAAATGAGCAGGGTAGGATGCTCGGGTGAAATGAGCGGTAAACGCTCCGGTCCGTGATGAGGACCAGATAGTTGGCCGTGTGCTTGATGTGCTTGATGACTGTGGTGCTTGGTGACAGAGGTGAGAACCCTGACACTGTGTCTGAATGTCTTGAGGTGTTTCTTCCAGGCTCTGATCCCATTGGCTCTAGAGGGGTCAGCGATAGGTAAGGTTCGAGCTGCCCATGCCCTGGCCAAGATCGCATCTTCCTGCAACCCGGAGTTAGCCTTCCCAGGAGAGAGGGTAAGAAGCTGCCAGGTCATTTCCTGTTACACGGGGCATTCTTCTGTCTTTCTCTGTCCCTCAAATGTTTCTATCTTATGTGGCCCTTTCTCTTTATGCTTCCAACTACCGATCTTTATCTTGCCCTCTGTGCTTCCATCTTGACTTGGCATCTCTCTCTGACAGATCTATGAAGTGGTTCGTCCTCTGGTCAGTTTGTTGCAGCCTGAGAGAGACGGGGTACAGAACTACGAGGCACTTTTGAGTCTCACCAACTTGGCCGGTCTTAATGAGAAGCTGAGGTGAGGCCTGTTTGTCTGCCAACCTCAACCACAGTGTATTTTACCCCACAGAAAACACCAAGTGACCGTAGAATAATACATTAACCCATTTTAGTGAGAACATTCGGCAACGGAGAAATATAGGAGACTTGTCTTGAACCGTAACAATGTGTTGACACTATATTAACGTTTTCCTCCAATGCCTGACCGCCACAGATCAAAGATCCTTAAAGAGAAGGCTCTCCCTGAGATTGAGCAGTACATGTTTGAAGACCACGACCACATCCGGTTGGCCGCCACAGAGTGCATGTGCAACCTGGTGACGTCCAAAGAGGTGAGAGGGAACCCGCTCCCCTAAGAGAATGAGGGCATCGCATACGCGCGTGTTGTACATGCAGGTAAGCAGCCCGTCCCTTATTGTCACCGATGAGATAATCACGCGTGCGTGTGTGTGTGTGTGTGTGTTCGGTGGGCCCCAGGTGCAGGAGTGCTACCTGGAAGACGGGAACGACAGGCTGAAGCTACTGGTGCTGCTGTGCTCGGAGGAGAACGAGAAACTCCAAAGAGCCGCGGCCGGAGCCCTGGCCATGCTCACAGCGGCCAATAAGAAACTGTGCACCAAGATGACCCTGGTGGTACGTCGGTTGTCGGTCGCATTCGGTCTGTAGTCACCTTGACGTTCTAACGGCCCGTGTCAATAACGGCCCGATCGATCACACCTTTGAGGATCACGCGTGACATCGTTCATACACATCGTTATCGTCACTGCAGCGCGTTAAGTATAACATTCCGTCGCTGTGTGTCGTGGGGCCTCGTCTATTTCGTTTTAGGCAGATTTTAAACTGACTTTTGTTGATTCCCTCTGCAGACTTTGCAGTGGATGGAGATCCTTCAGAGGCTAATTCTTCATGACCAGCCCCAGATCCAGCACCGGGGGTTGGTGATCGTGTACAACATGCTGAACTCGGACGACAACGAGCTCGCCAAGAAGTTGATCGAGAGTGAGATCCTGGAGATCCTGTCAGTTATTGGCAAAGGAATGGACAATCCGAAGAGGCAGATTGTGATTGATGTGGCACGCACCTGCCTGATCAAGGCCATGGACCTCGGCCTCATCAAGCCATTTTCAACCCCTACTTAAAGCAGTATTTCTGAACATTTACAGTACCACGGTCTGGCCTGCAATGGTTCCTCTTGTCCTTGAAGGTGCAACCCAAAAGTTATTTGTCCATTGTGGCAATGAGATGAAGTACAGAAACAAACCCAATCTGCCAGAAACAACTCACACACATACCGAAATAAGAACATGTATGATATTTACTATTTGGTGTTTACTATAACCATATCCCTCACTGGCTGTATTGGACTAACAAACTGTGCCTTTTAATGAGAACTTAAGCTGATTACAGAAAGCTAAACATACTCATGGAAAAATCTGATACAACTCCCAGACTAAAGATTCAGACAGAGTGTAGAAGAGTCTCGGTCTGTGGACAAAGACCTAAGGACATGCAACTGATGATCCACCGGAAAAGATAAAGGGTCTGCTCCCATAAATGAATTTTGAGACAGGACTAATTCATTTCATGACAGTTTTGCTTTTAAATTATTTTTTATTTTCTAAGTTAGGTAGAATGTATTTGTGTGGACAAGAGGTTTTTCTTTAATTATATTTGTATTTTACACCTGTTAAAGATAAATAATAGATTTTTTGGAAAATACTTTGTTAGATTTTTTCCTATTGTCTACCTAGATTTTAGTGGTGAATTCTATTCTATGGTATATTGGTAGTGGCCATGATGATTACTGTGACCTACTATGATTTTCCTCAATGGACATTGGTTAGGAGTGTACCTAGTTTATAACAACATAGTCACAAACAGGCAAAGCATTTATTTTTATAGGGTTGGACTTTAAGATTATACATAGCAGTGGTACAATCATAGGAAGGATAAAAAACTATTAAAAAAGTTTTTTATTTCACAGCCCATTAAAAGTCATGGCTTGATGGAGCACTATAGTGCAGATTATAGTCAATTTCAAAAGTACTTGGACAGTGATACCTTATTAGTTGTTTTGTCTCTGTATACCAGTGCATTTGAAAACACACAATGAGACAATGTGGTTGACATACACACTCTTCAATTTACGTTATTTTTATTCACACTGGATTGTGTGGTGTATTTTGGCACAAAAACTCAATGAAAGTCATGAGGCAGATAAATCAGAACGAATCGATCAGATACATAGCTGACACATTAGGCTTGTCAAAAACAAAACTCTCTTTAATTAACAAGAAACACCTCAGCAATAGCTAACAATCTAGTAGAACATAAAAGATCTCTACAGTCAACTAGCCATAATCACCATAAATCACCATAAAAAGAAGGAAAGTAAAACAACTGTTTAAGCAATTATAAAAACACTCCAGGAGGAAGGCATGGATTTATTACCCCCCATCATTTGAAAAAGACTTCACCATTTAAACGAAAATTGCAAATAGTAGTTCGTTCCAAAAAGAGGATGGCCTAAAAATGATCTGAAAGAGCTTGCAGATTTTTGGATAAAGATCTTTTTGACAGATGGGAAAACTTAATATAAACCAGAATGATGGCAAAAGAAAAACTGGAGAGAAAACACTCTGGCCAACCAAGTCCTCTGTGAAATAAGTTGTTAAGTTTTAAAGATGTATGGTTGCCTATTGAGCTTGCTGGCAGCTGCAAAATAATGAATTATGTACCGGACAAAACATATTTTCTGCTCAGTTACAACCAAATGCCTCCAAACTCATTGCATGACGAGTTGTCATGCAGCTGGATAATGAATCCAAACACAATACTAAAGCTACAAATGTAGTTCTTGACTGGTCAAGTCAATCACCTGATCTAAATTCAATTGAGCATGAGTTTTATATTCTGAAGACAAGACTCATGGCTAATGCAAGAACTGAATTCAAAAGCAACACATGCCAGGCAGAGACTTGGAAGATACATGATGTTTAGTTTCATGTAGTGTCATCAGTCTGAATAACAGTAGGCAGATAGCCAATTCATGGTCTGCCCATGTTTAAGCAACTCAGCTCATCTTTCTGCATCAGCAAGTCAAACTGAAACTGCATATACATGAGCCACTTAAGAAATAAAAGGTGACAGTATGTAATTATGACTCATATTCATCTATTTATTGTAGATTCGTATGCCTTGAGTGAACCTCAAAAATATAATTTTTGACTTTACTATCCAAGAACGTTTTGTGAACATATATATATATATCCATAGGATCATGTTTTTAAATCACGGGTATATCACAATCTCTATTTTATATTAAGAAATATAAGTATTTTTTCTTATTTAGATTAGCATTATTGTCGTATATCATAAACGAATATAGTTGATTCAGGTTTTCTTTTATCACGTGACTTTTATTTTGAAACGTAGTGACCAGGAAGTATTTTTTGGTGTTGCTGACAAGATGCAATGTATCAGCAAATCATAGACAGGTCTGGTCAGGTCAAGCAGGTCCCTGCATTAGCTTTGTGCTGGCAACACTAGCGATTCGGCAGCACCAACAACATATACTATTTTAGCTTTAAACTATAAGACTGCAAGAAAACGTTATGCCATGATATGAAAAAATGTTAATTTCATAGTCCAAAGTTAAGACACACCTACTCAATCAGGGATATCTCATAATTGTTCCACATTGCTCTGACATGAGACATCAGAGGACCTGGCCACCACACTCACCCATCCTCAACACAGTTGAGATGGTTTGGGATGGGTTGGAATGCAGAGTGAAGTATGAGTAGCTAACATGAGCTGTGGGAACTTCTTAAAGACTGTAAAAAAAGCTAAACATTTTGGACAAATATATGCCGAATTGTATGCCAGCAACACGTTTCAAAAAGGTTGGGACAGGGGAATGTTTATTGCTATGTTTCATATATGTTTATTGCTCCTCTTCATATAACAACACTCTGTAAGCGTTTTGGAACTGAGCAGCTGTAGTTTTACTGTAGTTTTGAAAGTGAAATGTTTTCCCATTCTTGCTTGAAATGGGATTTCAGTTGTTCAACACCTCAGGGTCCAAGAACACTCCCAATTATGAAGTACACTGCTTATTAATTATTCTGAAGGTTTCTTGCATTACTATAAGTACAGCACCTAGACATGTTTGTGTTCTATGAGGCGAAATGTGTTTCATATTGTCTGGATTTATTTGACCTTGGAGCATCTTTTAAAATCCAACTTTTATCCAAATGTATCTAATTTGAACACATTTTTGTTGTTATTGTTATTTTCTAGACTGTTATTTTTCATAAATCATAAACACAGATGATGACTCTTCAACTGTTACTTTTAAAACATTTATTTTGAAATGTTACAAATTTCCGTGACCCGGAAATACATTGGTATTATCGCTCACTCCCGGTCAAATAGAAGTCTGTATAAGTAGATTTATTTCAAACACAAAGACTATCCACATCTTTCCGTATATTCTCTTCACTAATGAAGAATGGCGGGTACTTTTGGGAAGATCATCGTTGGTGTGTATGTTGAAATAAAAAGAAGCGATGGTAAGTTACGTTTTGATGTCATTTAACAGGTCTGGATTCATTTTTCCCTCGCAGCGAATTGTTTGAGAATATTTGTGTTGCTGCACAGCAACGGTTGACGCCGAGACACAGCTGCAAAGTTGGGTGGAGTAGCTAGCTAGGGGCTGTACTAGCTATCTAGCGATATACTGACGTTAACTTAGCTGGTAGCTACGAATGCATAACCCTAGCCAGAATGTTTATGTGCATTGGATGTCTAGCTAGCTATTTTTACTGTATTTGAACAGCGTTAATGTCACTGTATTACGTTGTGAGAATCTTAAGCCCTTACTGTAACAGTCAGAATCTAGACGAAAGTAAAGTACAGAACGTTAGTACTGTACATTTTCAGTACTGTAAATAGTTAGATAGCTAGCGTTAACTGACAACATAAGTTACTTATCTTGGGTGAACTTCAAACCACTTTAACTTTAAAGGAAAATCTGGAGTTACAACAGCAGTTTTTGACCTATAAGTTGGCTATTATAATGTAATAATTTATTCATTGATTTTTGAATAATATATAATTGCCTAATGACGTAATGATCTTAGATAACTGAACTTCGTTAATAGAGCACAATAAATGTAACCATGAATTTCAATAATCTCGACACTACATGGGTTAGACTGAGCACCTTGTAAGCAGCCTGACTGTTGGCTATGCGATACTAAATAATAGATATTTTCCTGAAGTTATCTACTATTTCCAGAAGTGATCGATTTTATCAGCCAATTACGCAGTTAGGATTCACTTCTATTTTTATTCAGACCAGCTTAATCTGGTAAAATGCAGTCACGATGCACCCAAAATGAGTTTGACAAGGTTTTGTAGATGGGTGTATGGTTACGACGGTTGGCAAATACTCCATATATGTGGTATTTTATTAGGTGAGTTTATAAGCTTCTTACTGAGTAATAATCTATTACATTTTTACATGAACCAATTTCGTTGTTGTTTTCACCTTAAATGTTGTTTTCTCCCCAGTCTGTTTTAACTGTGCTTGTTGTATCTGGCTCCAGCATTCATTCTAAATCTGGAGATCATGTTTAGTGTGGATCATCTACTGTATTGTACCCATTACTGCATTGATCCCCATTCGGTCTCTCAAAGTAGACTGAGTCATTTTTGACCAACTGTCAGTTTAACAGGCAGTTTAGGAAGGATTATCTAAATCTTGTCCATTGACACAGACTCTGGGTCTCTTTCTTTTGGGAGTGGAACTGGGCTTTGTTCCTCCTGCTGTGTGGAAATGCCTCACACTGCCCCCCCCCCCCCCCCCCCCCCCCCCCCCCCCCCCCCCCCCCCCCCCCCCCCCCCCCCCACACACACACTCTCTCTCAGCCTGGTTGCAGTACTAAAGTGGGCCAAGGGAAACAAAGCAGCCTGATGAAACTCTACTGTAGGTGTGTTTGAGGCGGTAGCAGGGTTATTCTCTCCTTTTTATTATTGTACTGTAGTGGATCAAAAGCATCTAATGGAATAACTGAGAATGTGCTTATTTGAGTCCATATTCTTTGCTGTAAAAGTTTAGACTGCCCTTCGCATCGGTTTGTGATGCAACCAGGCAGAGTTCCTGTTGTGTCCTTAAAGAGGTTTGTGTAAAAACATGAAATAAATGTAATGCTCTATTCAGGGAAGGCGGACGTCTTTGAGTTTTATTTGCAGGAATGACCCTACTCTGTCAGTGACCAGAGTAGTGTCGGCCCAGGGCAAATGTACTGTTTTAATAAAGCAAGCAGATTAATTAGACTTTCTGTAGCTCTGTGTTGTCAGTTAGTGACCTTTGGACAGTATTTTAGTACTTCTGTGTAGAGCATTGCACTGCGCATGGACAGTGCTCCATCAACTGTCAGGTAGCAAAGAGTTGAACATGAAGGCTCGTTTTACAGGATGGTGTATAAGGATAGAGAATTTCACATGCCATTCCCCATAGATTGGGCAATACACGTCCTGCTAACATGGTGTCTGTCTCTATGTTTATGGGTAATGCTGATTGGTGAGTGTTTTGGTGGGTCTGGACAAGTACTTTCTTTGAAGACCAGGGCATTCTCCATTCCAAGCAAGTCTATCTAGTCTCAGTACCATCAGTGGTTACTTTTATTAGGTTGTTTACCCTCCAGTCAGTACAGTCATTGGTTCCTGTTAAGATGTTGTCCCTTCACTGTGCAGTCATTGGTTCCTGTTCTTAAAATGTGGTAATCTAATCCTCCTCCTGAACACGCTGGGCTCTGTCCGCACTCATCCCTGTTATTAAGGTGTGGTAATCTAATCCTCCTCCTAAACACCCTGGGCTCTGTCCGCACTCATCCCTGTTATTAAGGTGTGGTAATCTAATCCTCCTCCTGAACACGCTGGGCTCTATCTACTCATCCCTGTTATTAAGGTGTGGTAATCTAATCCTCCTCCTGAACACGCTGGGCTCTATCTACTCATCCCTGTTATTAAGGTGTGGTAATCTAATCCTCCTCCTAAACACCCTGGTCTCTGTCCACTCATCCCTGTTTTTAAGGTGTGGTAATCTAATCCTCCTCCTAAACACCCTGGGCTCTGTCCGCACTCATCCCTGTTATTAAGGTGTGGTACTCTAATCCTCCTCCTAAACACCCTGGGCTCTGTCCACTCATCCCTGTTTTTAAGGTGTGGTAATCTAATCCTCCTCCTGAACACCCTGGGCTCTATCCACTCATCCCTGTTTTTAAGGTGTG
>JACXGK010005949.1:0-30751 GCA_016801125.1 Novumbra hubbsi
CATACCCAGCCACAGGACATGCTGTACCCATACCCAGCCACAGGACATGCTGTACCCATACCCAGTCATAGCCAAGCTGGCATTGGTCACCCTGTTTAAACCCGACAGTGAGAATACATGTGACCACGTTGAATAAAAGTGACCAACCATCATGCTTTTGAAATTCACAGTTCATTCGGTTTTTCCCATTGACCAACAGCTGCCTGCCACAAGCTAAAGCCGGCCTCCGTTTTCTGGCACCGTTCGATATCTGGCGGGGATACAAATGGTGAAACTCAATGATTGGTCTGCCAAAATGATGTCACAATAAAAGCTATAATATTGTCAATATTCCTTGAGATAGCAACGTGGTTGAGGAACACTGTGTCTATGGAACAGGAGCAATTGCTTCTACACCCAATCCTATGAAAACACATCCATCTTAGAACTTCTACGGTCTGGTTTTAATAATCTCTGCCCATCGGGATATGATCTTCTTTGACTACCAGAAAAAAACAGAGAATAGGGACTAGAGGAATGTGAGAGAGATAGATGGTGAGTAAGAATAAGACACACTGAAGCAAAATGGTCCATATCCATTTCAGCCGAGAGAGAAGAGGTTGTTTCTAGTTTTCAAGGTCAATAATAAGTCTAGATGTTAATTCATTTGTCTTAACTACAGTAATAGTGATCAACCCTGTCTGCAATGTTCACTGCAATAAGCTGTTAATACTGGGTTTACACTTTCTCTCTTGACTAAACTGGAGGTTCAAACAGGCAGGCTGGGTGAACAGGGACATACAGCTCTATTGAAAGCCCTTGTGGTGACTGACACATGCAATGTTTTACATTTCCTTGGTCAGGTGAATTTTGTTCAGAGTATGAACGGAATACATGATTGAAGCATGAAACAGATCCAATGATGCGCTCCTCCAGGTCAGGCCAGGAAGGAATCCTGGAATCGCTCGCACAACTTCTCCAACGGATCAAAACTGGGAACACAGAAGATTCTAATTAATACCTCAACGGTTTTCAGGATGGAAAGTCTGAGCTCTAGGATGTTTCCAAGTTTCCGACTTGGAATTCAGAGTTGGATGACCGTTAAAAAATGTTTCCCTAGTCAGAGCTAGTATTTGTCGAGTTCCCAGTTGTCTCCACAAAGCAGTGTCACACTGGCATAGGCTAACATAAACAGCCCCAGTTTTCCCATGAAACACTGGCTACCATGTCAGACCAACCAGAGGCTACATACATTATGGTCAGGACTTCCCACCTATGCTTGATTACTGGACTCATCATTGATGGTGGTCTCCAGTCAATGAAGCACTTTAAATGTGCACCACACACCAGAGACATTCGCATCGTCTTGAGAGCGGCCTAGAAGCCTGTTGAGTCCACTTGACAAGCTGCTACTGAGTTGCAGTTGCACTTTTTGCAAAAAACAGATGATAGAATATTATTTGCCAGTATTTTTGATCACATGCAAACAGTCTGCTTGAGATAGCTAGCTAACGGCTTGTATAGCATGTTGCATATTGCATGTTGAGACAGTGTTAAGGCACTGCATTTTTCCTGACTGTTAAATGGATTACAGATTGAATGTGTGGCTGTGTTGTTGTGTTTTTCAAAGAGTATGTTTGTTCTGGTCAGGGTTAACGGCAATCTAACCAGTAGCATCGGATGTCATTGATTTGTAAATATTGTAGATTATTTAACTACACAATTCAGTTGAAAAACTATTTTAATTTTCAATGGAACAGACAACACACAGGTCAAAACATTATGTATAATGTCCAGCATGCATACATCCACTAACACAACACACTATGGAAAGTCCTGGGACAGAGACGAGAGCTGGATTGACACTGGATGTATTGAAACATGAGAAGCAGTGTGACCCTGGCCCCGTGGAATGACCTACCCGAGTCTTGACAGGCAATTGGGATCGCCATCCACTGATGCCTGATTTACAATATCTCGGGAACTGAGGTGAAGCAAACCTGGCAGCTATTTCCTGTTAATTATGGCCTTTAATTGGTGAACGCTAAAGAAAAACAACAGCCTTTTGTTATTAGTCCGGAATAACAGAGAGTCAATTGATATCAACGGCTTGGTAAGAAAAGGGATGTTAGATACAGAGGTTCAACGTAGTGTCCCAGCCTGTTTCACCCCGCTGGGTGCAGTTTTCTGGACGGGAGCCTTTTTGTTGTGGTCTGGCCATAGCACTTGCTGTTAACGTACGTTAAGGGTTTTCATGGGCCAGGTGTTGTTTATATGTGACCATTATCAATAGCCAATCCTTCTCCATTGGATTAAAATAGCACAGTCTTGGGTTAAAATAGCATTGCCAGTAACAAGGTATTTTACTAAATGTATCCATATCCAGACTTATACTAGACCATACTAGACTTACTAGACTTGTGATAAATGCCCAAATCCCCCTAGGTATTTCAATGGTTGTGTGGAAAGATAGCACAAAGGTGCCTACTGTGAAAAGACGGGATGTATCTATATATTGTTTTTAAATGTATGCCAACCCTGCTGAATATATTAATGGTTCATCTCAGTTCTGCTGTATATACACATTTTTTACCTCAGTTCTGATTTATATATTATTATTTTACCTAAATTCTTTTGAATATATTGATATTTCTATTCAGTTTTATTTTTACCTCAGTTCAGTTTAATTATGAAGTCTGCTGTTTATATTAACGTTATACATGCCAATCCTTCTCAATTGGGTTAAAATAGCATTGCCAGTAACAAGGTATTTTAATTTTTTTGTTGTTTACTTTTATTTAAACAGGTACTTTTGTAAAAAATAAAATCAATTATGGAATTTACACACTACAAATGATAATATTACATATTTGTATATTGTATAATATTGGATAAACATTCTAAAAATATACATATAAAATAAAATAAAATATATATGTATATATATAAATATGCATTTAACAACAGCATTTAGAAAAAATTCAAATAAATGAGTTTGAAGACCATTGGCATATCAGGTACTCACCAATCCTGTGTTCTCATACTACAACTTTCTGTTTTGATAAATGTATTAAGATATGCTGGAAGAAGACATGTCATAAACATTTTTGCAGAAACTGATTTAGTTATAGGGTAAAGTATTACCCTTCTTGTGAACAGTACTTAAAGGACAATTCCTCCAGGAACCGTAAGAAGTCTAGTGAAGTGCTTGAGTTATCTGGCACACCATAAGCATGAAAATAAATCTTACCCGAAAAGCCCTATGTCAGGCTCTCTTAGCTGCAATGGCTAGAAGGACCTATCTTGTATGATTCTCTCGCGGTTGATGTGTACTTTGGTGTCAGAATCAGCACAATTTTGTTGTTACAAACATAACAGAGTTGCAATGGCTGTTGTGATGATAACTTAGTTTGCAATGATTGTTGGAAATCATGGTATTTGGTTGGGGTATTTGTTAAGCCACCCAATTCCTGCCTGTCACTCACTTCAGTCAAAATCTACAGGGGTCTGGGTTATGGTCAATTGCAGTGAAGGCCAGCGTTCTGTGATTAACTGCTCTTCAGAATGATCTCTTCAATCCTAACAAATTAGGCTTCAAGATGAGTCACTCAAAGGAGACCGCTCTCCGTCATGTTACAGAAGCTCCTCACACTGCCCGCATTCACTCTTATCGGATGTATTTGCTGTCTTACATATTGTAGCGTAAAATCTTTATTTACTGGTGCCCCAAAGGGCTAGGCCCCGTTCTCTTCAAGTCACTTGTTGCCATCATATCCTCAACTGGTCTCTGCTGTCGTTGCCATGCGGATGACACAACTATTTTCCCCTTCCCCACTTCTGAGACCCAGATGGCTACACACATTTCTGTGTGCCTGGCGGACTTGTCTGCTAGCATGTCGGACCACCACCTCCAGATCAACCTGGACAAGGAGGGGGAAGGTTCATGCCTACTCTGTCCCAGTTTACAACTCCGAGTGCAAAGAATCTTGGTCACGGGTCAGAGGAAAGTTAGGCTTAGTGAGTTTGCGATAGTGAGACCGAGGTCAGGTTCAAGGGTCATCACTTTGTGTGGAAGGCCAGGTATGTATTTTTATGTTTTGGCCTCTTTAGTTGATGTTGTTTCAGTTTTTTTAACTCTGACCCAGTTGGGGAATGATACCTATAAACATTGGTATCTCGTAACGAACTGACTACTCGGATTCAGAGTTTAGGTGGATACATAAAACAACTCGCATGAAATATAAATCAACAAACAAAACCCTAAAATAAGAAACATAAATTCACAGACCATATTTTCACAGACAGGTCACTCTTATTCCCCATTTATAGTCTCCCTTCATAATCAGCAGCCACACAGAGGCACAGTGCCATCTTCTGATGGAGATTATGTGTGAGGTTAGATTACATGCTCTCCCTAGACACTGATCTGGGATCATTTTCCGTGTTACACCTCTGACTGACATGGGTTTATATGCATGGATGGTAAACGGGTCCTAGGTCTGCCATAATGGGGTGATTTCTAACCATAGCAAGTCGTTAATAATCTTCTAAGCATCTGTTTGTAGTAAAGGACCACCTACCTTGACGGCTGTGTATCCTGCCTTCCAATGTGAACAACAAAAGTATCTCCCGTGCTCTTCATGACAAACATCCAAATACACCCCCTCATGGAGTCTGAGAAGTAAACTCTCATCTCTTCCTACGCTGGCAAACAATGTTGGAGACGGCAAACAGAGGAAGAAGTGCGTAGAACAGGGCAGTCAGCTGCTGGGACTGGTGATGCAAATGGCAGTTAATAAACCACAAACACTTGTTAGATATTTTGCTTTATACACCCATGTTTGTTCATAATGTATTGTTAATAATAATTGTTAAAATGGCATATATTTGTAATTAAAAGAAAAGGTTTCACTCTTTGACATGATGCAACCTCAGTCATCGTATGTTGGCCATATACCACACACTCAATGTGCCTATTTGCTATTAAAATGCAGCGCATCAGTCAAATAGTTTAGCCAATCATCACTCATGGTTTGAAGCACATGGTCTATAATTTCAGACAGGCTTCTTCAGAACATAAAAAAACATCCTCTTGCCAGCTCATATTTCTTCAGAAATGGGCTTCCTATGAAGTCTAAAAGCCACCTAAGACCATTTAGTCCACATTGGACTTTAATTCATTGTAGTTTCCTACATAGGGAATATGGTGCGATTTGGGACACAGGCAACATGTTGTGCAGGAGGGTGATAGGCTACAGCTTGTCAGACAATGATCTGTGTCGGGTCCCTGTTCTAAACACATTGGCTGTCAGTAACTCTATGACCACCGAAGCTGCATACTGTAAACAGAGCGGATCACTTGACTCAGATAAAACACATTCCCATAGCCAGGCCTTTGGTCAGTCTATACGTACTAGCGTAAACGTTTTTTAGCATCAAGGTTCCCAGTGTTTGTACTGTTGATCACAGCACAGTAGGAAACTCAGTCCCCAGTGAGGTGGTCTGGTGTATTTGCAATATACAAAAACCTCAGAGATACCTTTTGCAATTAGAGCCTGTTGTATATGATCTCGTATACCATGGCCAAGAGCCAATCGGCATTCAGGATTCAAACCACCCAGATTAAATGCTAAACCAGTCCGTGTGCCAGTGGGTCCAGAGTCTTCAATGTGTTGTTATAGTGTAGTATAATAATAATAGTGTTAAAAAAACATCTGAGTGATTTTCTACATACATTTTATGAACATACCCTGAAAGTGGAACTCTTCTGTTATATACTGCCAAGAAACCAAATTATTGTGGTAACGGAGTCATCTGCTTGTTAGCTGTCTCCGTTTTGGGTGTTTTTCTGTTGGTCAGTGCTTCATGGAGGGTAAGGCTACCATCTACCTGCACCCTATCAAATCCTAGGAATGGCACCCTATTCCCTTTGTCAGGGCCCATATACTGGTTAAAATAGTGCACTACATTGGGGTGGATAGAGAGCAGCATTCTGTCCACAAACGACACCTTTGATTTCCCAGGTCCCTATGACACAGCGGCCCGAAACCAAACTCCTCCACCAGCAAGGCAAAGCCACTGGCCACAGAAAACACAGAGACGGTGTGATAGGAGAGGGTCCTGGCTGCCTGTCCCAACACGGTGGCAGATGTTAAGCCTCGATCGCCCGGGCCTCTCTGCCAAGAACCACACCGCTACTGGTTCGTCTAGCTCTCGTCTTGATCTCTAGGTGGCTCGTGAAACGGGAGCCGTAGTTGCTTAAGGGGGGGGGGGTTGTGGCCCAGACGAGGGGGTTAGGAAAGGGAGCGTAGGGCAGGAAAATAATGATGAAAGGGGCCAAAAATGACGGCCCGCTTGTCAAATGGACTTCCAATTAGCGGCTCGTCCCTGGCTGGGAAATGAGTTCCCTCACGAATCTCTGTGTTAACGGCTTTGATGTTTTCACACTGAGATTCCTGACTGATTAAATAACTTTTCATAGTTAGATTGGGCCTTATGAATAGTCTAGGCTTCTACTAGACTTTTGGTGACTCTGGCCAATACAAATAAATGCCCAAATCCCCCTAGGTATTTCAATGGTTGTGTGGAAAGACAGCACAAAGGTGCCTACTGTGAAAAGACGGGATGTGTTTTTTTAAATGTACGCCAATACGGCTGAATATATTAATGGTTCATCTCAGTTCTGCTGTATTTACAAATTTTTTACATCAGTTCTGATTTATATATTATTATTTTACCTAAATTCTTTTGAATGTATTGATATTTTACTTCGGTTTTATTTTTACCTCAGTTCAGCTTTATATTTTTGTTTTAATTATGAGGTCTGCTGTTTATATTAACGTTATACATGGATTCTGCTTATACAGTTTATGTTTTATCTCAATCCTACTACGTTCTGTTGTAAATATTAATGTTTTTTTCTCAAATCTGCTGTATGTATTAAGGTTTACCCAAATTCATCAAGATATGACTATGTCATATCTTAATTCTGTTGTAAATACAGAATACATACATTTCAATATGTTTTACCTGTAAATCTGTTGAAAATATCACCGCTATTCTGCTGTATGTATTAATAAATGTTACCCCAATTCTGTTTACATTAATGTGTCATCCCCAATTCTGTCGAACATGGATATATCGTTTTTTTTACCTGCTGTCCGTCAATGTCAGATGGATTTATCTGCCGAACCAGAGCCGTAAAACATAAAAGCAGAAAGAAACATAAAAGAAGAATGTGCCAAAGAGCCCCGGGAGACCAGCATGCTTCAGCTGGCCGCCAGATCAGCAGTACAGTTCTGCCTAAAAGCACCATGAGGAGATGATGAGTCATTAGGAATTATTGCCTGGTTACGGTTGACATCCCCTCAGTGTTCATGGCAATGTCCTTTACTCTAGCATGTCGGTGTGCTGCCGTTACACAGTGGCCTATGTCCCGGTTTTCAGACTGGTCAAAAGCATGGGTTGATGTAGAAGCAAGGAGGAGTGGGTAAAAGGGTGAAAGACACCTCGGAATGAATCCGTGTTTTCTGCTATGAGCGTCTGCAGAATTCACAAATCCGTTCTCTTTCAGCTGAGGATGAATTGTAATGGGGCAATGTACTCAAACCGTACTTAAAACTGAGATGACGCACTTGACATGCCTGATATAATCCTCGCCTTGCAGAAAAACATCCCTGGTTCCAACGTCTGCTTCACACAACACAGAGAAAGGTTTGTTTTTAAGCATGTCACTTATTTTTCACTTATGCATAAGCACATCCTGCTCAAACAGTCTTAGTTTATGTCCCAAATGGTATTCTATTCCCTGTGTAGTGTCTTTCTAGGCCTGTTTGGTTCTGGTTCAAAAGTGCAATGCTATGTCGGGATTATGGTGCCATTTGAGACACATCCTTAGTCTTTATTAACTCTGCAAAGAACAGTGGAATTCCTACTAACTTATTCAACCTGTTTCTAAACTAGGGACCAGTGCCCCTGTAACAAGCAGTTCTGTCTCATGTAGATGAAATCTTGTCCTAGACATTCCTGTGCGTAAATGTAAATCTCTTAACCCTCTTACAGACTGAACTCAACTGGACTTGACACTGTGGGTGGTAGAATTTGTGTTTTTTTTCACAACCTTCTGAGTATTTTTCTATGTAAAAAAGTTGGTTTACGGACAGGGGAGAATAGTTTGAAACGGAACATCACCATAAGGACAATTACACCCATATAAATAGTAGATAGTGTAAAAGAGGCCAGTGAGACACCTCACTCACAAAGAGCAATTGGAAACAGGCTCTGGGACTTTTCATTAGCTTTTAAATGGTCCCTGTTTGTACAAATTTAGCATAAATCTGGAACATTGTTTTCTACGGGATGGTCTTGTGTACTCTGATTAAGCCTCTTCTAGTACAAAAAAAACCCTGACATGTTATTCCCTCAGAATGGGTGAGAAAACGGCTCGTAATATCGAATCATTACATGAAAAGTCTGAGGGTGGCAAAAACCATTGGAGCCACACTGTTCTGTGCACCGAGGCCACCTCTAATGACATTTCAGATTGCTTGATTGGAGTTGTGATCTCTTGACCAATTGAGTTATCAGGAGGGACCAGCCAATCACCTGCATGATGCCGGTCAAAGGTAGCCCTGCAGTTAGGACATCACCATGAGAAGTAGGGGTGCTTGGCGTCCTGTTGGAGTATCACCCCAAAGAGCACACACCCCGTTCAGCCGTACATCAGACATGGGTATCTGCGGCCGATGGGCCTCAAGTCATCCGTTTGTTATTGTGTCGGCAACCCTCTAATCAAAAGACCTTCCTGTGAGTATGAGTCAGGAGTGTTGAGCAACGAACCACCAGGTTGCTAAATCAAATTTCCTAGCCGATAAGGTGAGAATAAAATCGGTTGTATGTTTTAGGCCGTGGCAAAAGAACAATCTGACAGTCCCCAAAACCACAAATTTGTTGGGTTTGAGTTTAAAGCTGAAGTAAAACATTGGGTTATGTACAATTGATTGAATAAGTAATGCATTCTGTAATCTTTTAATCATGAGGTATTAGTCAATGATTTTGAAATTCCAAACCATTTGACTACATTTTGGATATCTTTAATAGTGATGTCCATGCTGGAACTTCAAAACCATTTAGAACAGCTTTTAAAGGCCAGGTAATGCCAGAATCTATTAGAGACCAGCAACTAAGAGCCAGGTGATGGCAAAACCAATCAGAGAGAAGAATTCCAATGGCAGAACCAAATTGAACACATATCAGAAACTGTTTCTGCAAAGGTAGATGTCAACGGTTGTGACCTGGTGTGGGCTAATTCATTTTCAATAGCATCATCAAGGTCACGAGGTAAGTGACCTTTGAAGGGGATCATTTCTTTTGTACTCATAAGTTGGAGAAATCCAGTTCATTGTAAATGTATTACATCAGAACATTAAGGTTGCTACAAACCAACGGAAACCAAGTTAAAATCTGCAAATAATAAAAATGCAATTTGGCAAATGCTTTATATATAATTATCATGATTATTTTCGGGAAACATGTCTACTATTTAAAGGATTTTTTCTATTTCTGTCCGAAAGAGACCTTTGTGTTTCTATGATTAACATCCAGGAAGAGATCAGTGTGATGGGCAGCAGCTACTCCTCAGCTACTCCTCAGCTACTCCTCAGCCCGCTTGTCGAAATTGCGAGCTGATTTCTGTGGCTGGATCTAAAATCCATACATCTTCATTTATTCATAACAAATTAGATGTTACTATTTGAGGAAGGCTACACCACTACTAAACACACCATCTGAAATATGAAATAACATGCAATTCAGTGAACCAAGGCGAAGGCCTAGATTAATGTTATTGTGGTTGTGCATAAGTGGAGTTTTATTCATTCTATTATTCAAGCATAGCATTTAGAGAATAATACAATCCTAAGTACACTAATTTGACAGGTGCAAGACAGCAATAACTTAAACCAGTAAAAACTAAAGTTAAAATAAACGTTATTGCACAATCAAACATGCAGGAATTGAATGGTGGTTCAGCGAAGCCTGCACAAGCCTGCAAACCACCTAATTGTCTTGGCCAGTTGAGAAACTGCATCTGCCTAACATCTTTGTTAATTAATATAGCACATAATCACTGTAAGAGGTGTTTATTACCGGCAAGACTCGTCCTGAAGAAACTTGTTGAACTTCTGCTGCTCTCCTATTACACTAATTCACTCATTCACAGCAGCACAACAATTCAATCCATCATTTTGATGTTTGACATTATTACTACTGCACTGAAACTGTGATTCCAGCAGATGTCTATTGACAATACAACGTTTCTGTGGATATGCAGTGAGTCTAATGTAATTGTTTCCCTATATAATACTACTTTTGACCTGGCCCATATAGAGTGCCTTTTGGGACAGAGAATGTGGTCATAGCAGTTGCCCACATAGTTGATGAGCGGTTTTATTAGTTGATCTGTCATCTGCACTTGTTTTAGATAACCTTATTTCTCGAGGTACTGTGTAATTGCCCGTTATGAAGTTAATCAAAACACTAGATGGCGGACTCCGACCAGACAGAAATTACAAGTGTAGTTCTACTTTTTGTCAGTAGGTATCGCTAAAATCCTCCCAAAACATTCTGCCAATATCAATCCCACAATCCTTGCAGGTCCAGTGTGTATTCATTTGAATGGTTCTGAACGTAAATTCAGCTAGAAAAGCTAGCCATTTGTTTTAAGTTTATAGTTGTTGTTGTTGTTTTTGTTATAGTTGTTTTTTTTATAGTGGAAGTGGACTTAGCTACATTTCTGGGGACTGTCAAGGAAATTCGCAAAATGTGACGGTTGGTTATAGTAAAATCAGTAGTTAAATGAACTTTGTGCTACTGTAGCTAATAGACATATGGTACAACGTTTTCTGAACATTGAGCTAGTTAGCAAGCCGCCTTAGGTTGACTTAACACCCATTCTAGGAAGTCAATAAGCAATGGCAACGTAGTGGACATAGTTTAGTACATTTTCAATGGTTACTGTACAGTAACGGTAAACTTTGATGTGGTATTGTGGGGTTTAAGTTCGTAAATTTTGTCAGTACGGTTAGCCTGGCCTTTATGATGTAGTTAGCTTCGATCTTTCCGGGATTTGACCAGTTAAATGTGACCATTAGACATGCGTTTTCAGCCAGGTTCTCAATAATATTTGTCGTTAGCCTGCCTGCTAGCGATCAAACCTTAGACTTACGTGCTTAGATAACGTCAGATATGAGAACGTTAGATTTCCACTCCGACTACATTGGATTTTTGTTATTGTACAATCATGCAATGTAACAGTACCATTGGTTGTCGTGGTTAGATGGCTAAAACTTGACACTGAATTATTTTTACGTAACTGTATTGGCTTTTCTAGAACTTTGCTGGTATACTGGTATAATTAGCTTTGGTATCTAGCTAGCTGGC
The DNA here is from genome assembly GCA_016801125.1 of Novumbra hubbsi. NCBI lineage: Eukaryota > Metazoa > Chordata > Actinopteri > Esociformes > Umbridae > Novumbra > Novumbra hubbsi. The sequence goes on from JACXGK010005949.1 coordinate 11,419, forward strand.
CAACTGGCTAATTCGTTAGCAAGTGTGCTATTGTATTGTGGTGCAGTAGCGGATATTGCTGCGGACACTTCTGATAAAATGGGAAGGTTACTGTAATTAGCTATGTCTACCTAGACAGCAGTTTTGGACGTTAGTATAGTTAGGTAAGATCGTGTAATAGTATGTACCAATTTTCATCAGACGTGCTAACCTTAGTTGAATTTGTGTTTTTCTTGTACAGTAGGAAGTTAGTTAGTGCGTAGTAAATTAGCTGGAACAGCACTGTAGATTCTGGCCAGCATAAATAGCCACTCCTCTTTGTTGTTAACCTGCTAACTAGTTAGCCACCTTCAGTGCGTTGTTGACAGGTACTTGTTTACAATCCCACAATTTGAATAGAAACCAACCTGTTACTAGTCGAATCATAGTTGAGTCATAGTTCTAAATGACTACTCATTCTCTAAACAAAGCGTGTAGATAATGAGGCAGTATATACTCAGGTCATAAACCTTTACAAAAACAAGTACAAACAGCATACACCTGACACATGATTGCAGCGACTACTAGCACTGTGACACATTCTGTTTTTCTGTTTCGTTTGCTACTTCATTATATAAGTGGTTTTTTTTCCAAAAGTGAAGTGACTTCAAAGAAAATGTTTTGCTAATAGAGGTTGGCTTAACATGCCATTACAGATACAGGGACTGCGTGTTTGCGTGCCTTTTTTTTTTACACTTGCATATGTTTTTATATTTCTCCAACAGTGTCTCTTACTATGGCCTCTGGAAGTCATTATGGGCAAGGCAGAGAATTCCACAAGCTCAACCAGGAAAAAACAAATGGATTTCTCCATCAGATCAGCATGCACTCTGCAGCTGACAAGAATATGAAGGAGGTGAGTGGATCTCACTTTATAGATACCCAATTGCATGCTAATTCTCTGTTTCTCACTGTGTGCGCTTGCAACATATCTGTCTTTTAAATAAAAGCTTTAGATTGAGTTAAGCGTTCTTTGCGCACTTTGGGAATTGTGAATCTTATCATGAAGTGATAACAGAACATGAATATGAACCCGGAAGATTTACTAACTCTAATCAAACCTGTATCCCGATAACGGAAACTGTAGGAATGTTTATCAATTATCCTTTTGTTTTAGGTGGATTTTTTAAATAAGGAAGAAATAGATAAAGAGAGGTGAGTTTTTCCCATCCACAGCTGTGTGGATCCAATACTGTGGTTCTCAACTCCAGCTTGGGGACCCAAGGTTTTCTTACTTGATAGCTAGTTCCATTCACCTGGTGTCCCAAGTCTAAAACTTTCCTTGACCAGAGGGCTACAGATGAGATTCCTGAGGTTTAGAACCACTGATCGTTTAGCACTACAGTCACAACCGCTTAGTCATCGGGAGATGTCAAGCCATCCTAACACCTTTCCATTTTTTCCAATCACCGCTGTCAGGGTTGGGGCCAATTCCTATGGATTCAGAAAGTAAACCACATTCTTAAGTGTCTGTTTACTTCCTGAATGGAATCTTGTCTCCCACCAAACTGGAGCCTATATCAAGATGTCAAGACATCCAGCTGTTCCTTCCTCTCCCCTCAGCAGATTCCCAGTGAGTCGTGGCGCACACCATTCCGGCAAATCGAAACGAGTGTCCGTGTGCTACAAGAGGAAGTCGTCGTCACGTGTCAGCGTGGTGGTGAGCTCCGGCACGCGCCCCAGGGCGCCCCCCGCAGGCCGGGCTGTCTGTGACATGGCCAACAAAGAGAATGAGCTGACCTGCCCAGAGGAAGTGCAGGCTGTACACTACAATGACAACTACGGGTTCCCCGTGAACTCCGCCACGGATGCAGGTGCCAAGATGGCGGGCCAGGGAAACAAATATAGCGATTACTTCACTGAGGTGAGGGAGTGTCGCTATCCTTTTCATATTGAATTTAGCCATTATCACCCCTTTTTCATTTGTGGGGTTTGAATGGCACAAGCTCGTTGTGTGATTCTGAATGCAAAGCACGTTGTCTATTCCATTTTATGTTTGGGTAACCAGTCCCCTCCGTCTTGTTTGCATCTCTCCTGAACAGCTATCAAAGGACCACGATGCAATGACACACGTGCTTTTTGGACGGAATCTCAGGCTTAACGTGGCTTTGACATTGTGGCGTAGAAATGCTAGCGAACTTGTGGCATACCTAATCAGGTAACAATGCTGACTGATGGTCCTTTTTCACGGACCTTAAAATTAAACGTTTATTATTACGATTATTTGCTGCGTTAACAAACCGATGAAACCCTTTCTCTGCACCATAGAATTCAAGACATCGGTGTGTTGCTTGACTGCCTACCTGTTATAACGAAGAAGTGAGTGTGGGAGGCACCGTTGAGTTCAATGTGTTTATTGATGTGATGAATCCTCTTGTGATGGGTTCATATTTCTTTTTACTTCCATAGCCTTCAAGACGAAACTCCGTGCATTTCATTGGGCTGCTGTGTTGACCTTCTTCCACAAGTGAAATTGATCATTGCCAGTAAATATGAAGAGTGAGTTCCACTGTGGAACCTAATCCTAGACTCTGCAAGATGCTAAAAACAACCAGATTATTTAGCAAATTTTCGTGACTACGTCGAGAATTAAAGCATGCTTCATTTCTCTGCTCTGTACTGAACTGCTGCTAAAACCAACATGCTTTACAGCGGTTTTAACCAAAAGTTGTTTGTTTTTCATCCTGATTTTCAGACACTTGATTATAGGTTTACACTGGGTTCAGTCCGTCATTAAGAAATGGTTGCCAGAACTTTCCACAAACGGCAAGAGACTGCAGGACAGTACGTCAGAGGACAAGTAGGTTACCAGATATTAATGTACGGCCGTTGTGCAATTATGTGGCCGCAAGACCAGTGCTTTCGGGAGGTTATTCTTTTGCTTTGTAGATATTTCATTGCGAATTAGACGGCACGATGATTCCCTACACTGTTTAGTGGTTGGTCATTCAAACAGATGTTAAGTGAGGTCACGCAGCATTATCCTGAGTAACTGTGCTGAAACTGTGAATATAGTCGGCATGATTAGGGTATAGATCATTTGGGTTCTGTACTAAACTTGTCAGTTGTAAAATCAAATAATGTCTATAATGGGTGTGATCTTTGTGTCCATCATCCAGGAACCTCCAGGTCATGAAGCAGCAGCTAAAGGAGATGTGGGAGGAGGGACCTCAGTTAAGTTTGGTTCCCGGAACCACAGGAGAGATGGCAAAAGTAAGGTGTCATGGCTGCCCTTATTGTTATTGATTCATTGGAAGATTTTTCAGCAGCAAACTTACTTTTTACCTCTTATTTCTTTGATGCCATTGAGTTTTGATGTACATTGACGTTTGACAAGTACATTTCTGACCTTTCTGGTTTGTCTCTTTCCCAACAGGCCATTGAGTCCTATTTGACCCAACTGCGCTGACCAATCTGTCAACCTAGCACTGAGGACGTGACCACTAACAGCCGATAGAGCCGTGTTTGAACCACACCTCGAAAAAACACTTTTGGGGATTGATGAACTGAGCAATTCACACAACTCCCCCACTCAATGGGACCTGGACAGACGGTAGCATAGAGGAGGGACCAAGAAAGCGTTCTTTCTGCAAAAACCAGCAATGGCTGCTTCACGTTGTAGTGGATCTATGTCTTGCGTAGGGGTGGTGTCTCACTCGCCCCCCCTGTGAGACCGGGTGTGAGAAGCACTTGGTCCCATGTTGTGCACTACGTTTGACCTGACGCTGACTCCTGGTCCGGGCTGATTTGTGAAGAGCCATGCTTCTCCTCACTATTGTAGCACTTGGTGTGCAAACAGCACAGATCACAGAGGAACGCCCCTTCTTACATTTCTTATTTCTTCCACTCATGTCCTGAATCAAGAACTTGAAACTCGTGCAAGTCTTAAGTTATGAGCGCTCGTTTAGTTTTTTTGGCTTTTTTTTGCCTGTTCATAAATGACGTTTGACTGTAAAAGTGTATATACAGTGATTCTTTTAATCAACTTGAAAATAAAATTGCAAAAAGTCTGAGGTGTAGGAATTATTTTGCATTTTGATTCAATATTTGAAATGACAAATGTTGTCTAACAAGATCACTGTAGGCGCCTACCGCACTTGAAAAAGGAACGTATGTAAGTGGAAACCGGTACTAGGTAATATTGTATATATTACATTTTACAAGTTTGCACATTAATACGACAATGCACTGAAACTCATGCTGTTGATTATCCGGCGCGTATCGGATAATAGGACACTGATTGTGGTTATTAGGCCAAATATGCAACTGTATGTCCAATACTTGATCGTGCGTTTGTCCCAGTGTGTCAATAAAGTTTTTTTCTATGTGGTTGACGTCACCATTTCCCGACGGTAGAGACAGCTGATGCAAAACATAGCTCGTGTGCTACATGATTTTAGTGACTGCAATAGGTGTTTAGGAATAGAAAACGGACCGTTGTCGAAATACTGCAAGCAAATATGTTGCTGCAGGGCAGTTTATCAGAATCATGTATTTTTCTACAAGTTATGTTTGTTTTAGGAGGCTGTTTCAGTGACATGGAATCGGGGCCTATCGGAATGAGTGGATCTGCTCAACCAAATGGGGATCGTTTTAAAATTGAGGGTCGGGCAATTGTGCCTGGGGTGAAAACACAAGACTGGATTTCGTCAGCTCGAGTTATGGTAGATGGAGAGGAGTATATAGGCTTTTTGAGGTAAGACTTTGACTAAAACAATGAAAACTATAACAACAGCCGTGTTTGATTGGGTTGTAGGCTAGTAGGGCTAACGGCAACGGGCCCTGGCTGTTCGTAAAGCTGCAACTAGCATTACTCAATTTGCCCACCTTTCACTTGACAGGAAACTGTCATCCTCCCTGTTTATCTGCGATCTAAGGTCTAATCCGTTTTCTGTTGATTGAGTGAAACGCAAAATTCGATGAAAATACGAGAATATTGGCGCTGTGTATGCTGGACTTTGTTGGTGATTGTCTCTTCGTGGCAATGTAGACTAACAAAGCTGTTTATTCAAACGAATTAGATCTTACAACTTACTGCACATGACTGTCTTTCCATCGGTTACGTTACACAGAGCACAGATGAGACATTAGCCATGTTGGTTGCTGACTAGATATTCAGACTAACGTATTTCTGTCTGCAGAACTGATGGAAGCTTCACCGTCAATGACGTACCCTCAGGATCCTACGTTGTGGAAGTGGTCTCACCAGCATACAAATTTGAAGCAGTCCGTGTAGACCTCACATCTAAGGGAAAAATGAGGTGTGTCTCTGAAAATCGGTGCTATGTTGTGTATGTGCTAATGTCTCATGTCATCCAAATCACACAATTTCTAATTTGAAATATCCTGGTTATTTATACTATAATAGTAGAACATATCACACATCTAGTAAATGTTTTGTTGCCAAAAGTCCAAGACTGAGTCTTTAAGGGAGGCGAACAAAACATTCATTGCACAATCTGCATTAATACAGACCAGGTTCAAGCCCAATGCTTTGCCAATTGCCGGCTGGTGTAGATTGACAGCCTTGGAAATGCTCCATCCATGCATCAGCCTTCATCTGGCCCCCTGATTGGGTGAGCAGTGTTATGACAAGAAACATGATTTAGTAGGGCATGTATTAGGAGTTGCTGACAGGACAGGGTTGTTACAACTGATCAAAATACCATGACATTCTGAGAAAATGGGTGGTTGAAATTGGTAGGTAGGGAAAAATTCGTATTTGTATGCACTTATTTGCTGCCACCTAAAGTTTCTCAATGTAAAATAGTCCCAGGGAGGAGGAGACGAGTTGCTTTCTGATGCCGTGGTTTGCTTCACAGGGCCCGTCTTGTGAACTTCATAAAGACGTCTGAGGTTATCCGACAGCCTTACCCTCTCCAGTTGAGGTCGTCTGGGCCACATACCTACTTCATGAAGAGGGAGACTTGGGGTTGGACTGACTTCCTCATGAATCCCATGGTAAGAACAGATACTAAGGATGCATGGAATGGCATTTGCTGTTTCTGGTAAACTAACCCTTTGGGATCGAGTGATCTTTACAACTTCGGGATTTTACAGACGTTTTGAAGGATTGTGTTTTTTTAGAGAAACCATTTGACAATCTTGACATTTGTGTAACGTCAAAAACAATGCAAACACTTAAAGGAGAATTAAATGAAGTCTGCACGTTGGTTAGACGTTTGCCCAAAATGTTTCATCTTCTACGGCTATGAAGCCTGTGAGCACTTTACCACTACCAGCATAGTTTAATATTTTACTCACTGTTTTTCCCATTGAAAGTCATGGCACTTAATATCGAGAAGCTACATCTTTGTCATGCCACTGGTGTGTTCATTGCCCTCGCATCGCTGAGAAATACCCCTGAGCCAGAAGCCTAACTGACGATTCGGGGCAGCAACATGAGAACTAAGCAGATGATTCTCCTCCAACGTTCCCCACCCGCTTAGCCTGACCAGTAGAAGGACTGGGTCAAAAAGCAGGCCTGAGTGGCCCAGATCCAAATATAACCAGGCAGTGGGGCATCTCTGGGTTGACAGAGTTTACCTACTGTCTATGAGGCCAGCGTTGCGATCCTAGCAAATAAAAGTGAGACAAAGCCTGCTTGATGAACAGCCCTAGTGTAAAAACCCTGTACTTGGGATAGTGTAGTATCGGCGTATTACAGTTGTTCAGCTTTCCCTTGCATCAGCCCCTTGGTGGATCACCACACACCCCTCACTACGGGCCTTTTTGCATAATCCGGCCTAGCATCTTGCCAATAGCACCAGCAGATATGTGCCACCTTCTGAGGTTTAAAGGGATGTGCAGCCTTTTGACTGTACCTTTGCTTTCTACGTTGTCAGACCTCTACCCCGTCCCTTTAATACGCGTCTCTGTCCTTAGGTCATGATGATGGTCCTTCCCCTTCTGATCATCGTCCTGCTGCCTAAGGTTGTCAACACCAACGACCCTGAGATGAGGAAGGTAAACAACAACACCTGACACTTCTCTAAAGTAGCCTCGGGTGTCACAGTTAATCACACATGTGGTCTGTGGACATTCAGCAGGTGTTGTCTTTAAGATACAGTTCCTTTGCTCTCTGTCTCTCCACAATAACAGATACGTAGACTAGCAATCGACAGTCACAGAGACGTGCCTTATTCGTATGTGACAAAGGATTTCTTACTTACACCAATTTGATTCTAACTGACCGTTTGTTCCCAGGAAATGGAGCAGTCAATGAACATGCTAAACCCAAATCCCGAGCTACCTGACGTGTCTGAGTTTATGACAAAGCTGTTCTCCGGATCCAAAGGCTCCAGCAACAAGGCTGTGGGTGCCAGTAAGGCTAGTGGACGCACATCGGTCAAGAGGAGGTAGTACCACAGTCTGCCTGAAGAAGCGCTGTAGTTGGTCAGGCCATGGATATAATAAGAGTAATAATAAAAATTTTAAAGAGCTTTTTCATTAGCCTGTTGTACAGTTGTTTTTGAGAGGAGGCTTTTCTTTCTTGTTTAAGATGCAAGTCTGGACGTCTGACGCAAGTGGAATGACTGAGGACATGAGAAGGCTTGAGGTTGTTTAGTTTTTTCTGCACTGCACTGTTAAAACCTTTCAACTTGACACAAAAGAAATCTTTTACTCCTCATTTGATGTTTTGCATTGTACCTGTGAGTGACTCTTGTCATGCCTGCATTGTCCGTTCAGCTCTTCATTGATCAGCCTTGATCTCTTTGATAGATAGTATAATATAACATTAACTGTCGCTAATCCTCTGGTGTGTATTGTATTTACTGCTGCTGCATTTCAGAATCATATGTCTATTCTAATTCTTCCACTACTTGAATGAGAGCTTATATCAATATTCAGAGATTTTCTTCTTTTTTTGTGTGTGTGTAATACGACTGTATTGATTACATTTTAATTATTAAGAAACAAATACTTATTTAAATACCCAGGGAAATAAAAGTGTAGCTGGTATACCTTCCATGTCACATTCTTTGGATTATACAAATGGTTAAAAAGTTTGACATTTGATGGCTTCCTATCTTTAGGGGTTTGTAACGGCTGAACGGGTTATTGTGTGTTCGTAGAGGATGCAAGGACTACCTAATTAAGCTAATTTTATGTCTCTGGAGAAAGTCTGTATCCTTTGGAGAACTTTCTATAGTGGCTCAGGCTTTTTTTTTTTTTATAAATAAATGGCAAGCAGAAAATTCACAATCAATATTGAAAGATGTTTGTATGATAAATGTCCTCAATGTGAATCACCCACTCAGGGTTGAGGACTAGACAACCTATGATGAATGACCCTATTAACAGAACCACTGGTGAGATAATCGAGTTTCCTGAATTATACCCTCTTCTCCATCTAGTGCACTAAATGTTACCAGCCTGGTTGTATATGGCCCCTGGTGAAGGGTCCTCGGTGCAGGGTGCTTGGGAGTCTCCTCAGATTGCGCTCCTTGGGTGGGTTTCCATTTTCTTTGTGACACCACCAGCCCATGTTGCGTAGACCGGGCCTGGAATGAGTCACGCCTTTCACAGGAGGTCCTGTTAATATTATCCAGATGAAGAGCAGTCCAACTCCCGCAAACTGCAGGTGAAAAGAGTCACCGGAGACCACTGGCGGAGAGGTCGGGTCGTGTGGTTCTGAGGACCCTTGGTCCTCTGCGGGTGCACCTGATACAAACGCAGGGTTGGAGGACAATACGCTCAGTTAAAACGTTCGCGATAATTGCAGACTGCCAGTAACTGTATTTCAAAAGGGTTTCGTGGCTGTTTCTGTGCTCCCACATCGCTACTGCCACGTCTCACGTCTCAGATTCGGTAAAGATCCGCTCCTGTAAGAAGAAATGCCATCAACGTTTCCCCAGGCAGTAGCACAAAGAAAAGAGCATTTGTATTGATCATTCTTTTTGCGTTTGTACTATTTTCTCTGATCCAATCCGAGGAGCAAAAGCTTCCTGCCATTACACGAGGCTGTCACGACATTTACGCAACGCCACTCAACAGACACACCTCTCAGTTAAGACGGGCATTTTATCCTGAGGGACAAAGGAGAGCAAGAGGTTACAGCTGCCCTCTGGTAGGTGACCCAGTTACTAAAGATGATGACTCTATTTCCCCGTTGCCGTCTAGACAGACCTACAACAACAATATGAAATGGTATGTTACGCCTTTAAGCCATGCAAGAAGAACATTGTTTTTGCTTGAAATATGTTTTGTGGGTGTACCTGTCAAATAAAGGGTTAATGTACAATCTCTGAAAGGCTTTTAATTCCCATTACACTGACACCACAAGCCCGTTTGCCAACTTGTAAACATATATGTTTATCCCTTCAATGCAATGTTATCGATAAACCCCATTTAATTGAAATAAAACATTTAATGTAATCCCAAATATGGATATATAAATACAACATTCACAAAACAATTGGAAATGTACAGTAGATATATTTTACCAATATCTGTAATAACACAAACATTGCACATATTAGTATGTGTAACTACAATAGTATGTTCATGGTCGACATTAAAAATGTCAACATACATGAAGAGGTTCCAAAGTCACAGAGTAGAGGATCCATGACGTGGTTCCAAAGTCACAGAGTAGAGGATCCATTACGTGGTTCCAAAGTCACAGAGTAGAGGATCCATTACGTGGTTCCAAAGTCACAGAGTAGAGGATCCATTACGTGGTTCCAAAGTCACAGAGTAGCGATTAAATGATGAGGGTTCTAAAGCCTCTATTCCACATGCAACAGCACAATCAACAGACACTGGTCAGTATACATTTGATAACTGTCAGTTTACGGTTACAGTTTATAGTTGTCCGTTTATTGGAGCATGGTACTAGCAAGAACAAGATAATAGTTTTAATAATTGTGTACCTGCCCACTGCAGGTCCATTTGGATAAAGGACAGGTTATGGGCATTGCATTTTGATGTACAGTACCGAAAACAGACTGGGAAAATCCAGATTGATGTCCAGGATACAACAGCTAAATAAGACGTCAACAGTTGTGTCCAACGTTTGTCTAAAAGACTCTGTCATTTCTTCCCTCCTCATGTCACCTTGCTGTTGATGGCTGTGGTCTGTCCACACCAATACAGCTGGTCCTCTGCCCTCTTCCTCCTCCACTGACACATCAACAGCATCTTGAAGGTCTTCTGGAAGGTCTTGTTACAGAGGGCATAGCACATGGGGTTGATGGTGCTGTTGACGTAGCAGAGCCAGTAGCCCAGGTGCCAGAGTGACAGGGGGATGCAGTCGGTGCAGAAGGTGGAGATTAGAACCATGATGTTGTATGGTGTCCATGTGACGATGAAGGTCAGCAGGATCGCGCTAAGTGTCTGGGCGGCCTTTTTCTCCTTGATGAGGACCATCCTCTTCCTCTTGGTGATCTGGCTCTTCAGGACAAAGTCCATGGGCTTGGAGGCGGTGGTGGTGGTGGAGGATGATGGAGAGCTGTGGTGCTGACCTCCGATCTGGTCCGATTCCACGGGACGTGGAGGAGCTGTTTCAGGGGGGGATTTGTCATTCTGTGGAGGGCTGCTGGTATCTTTCGAGAACGGTTTGAACTTGTAGGAGATTCTCTTTTTGCTCTTCTTCTTCTTTGAGAGTGGAACGTCGGTCGGGAAATACTTGCCTTCTTCAATATCGTCGTAATGGACAGCCGTCGACCCGTTTTCGGTCTGCTCTTGAACCTCATGATCTTTATACGACCCCTGAAAGGTTGCACTAGACACAGGAAGGTGAGTCTCCTCCTCTTCGGACGACGTGTAACTGTTAAAGGAGGTGACCATGGTCTTTGTGACGTTGCTTTGATTCGAGGAAGACCACGAGGCCTGGTTCCTCCTGTTATTGCCGGAGCTGAAGCAGGAGCGCAACAGGACTGTCTTCTGGGGTTTAGAAGCCACCTCTGGGTGGTCAGACATAGCGACGCCCTGCAGCTCAGCCAGGTCCTTGGTGCGTTTCTCCGTCTCCTTGTAGATTCGACAGTACAGGATGGTCATGACGGACACGGGCAGGTAGAACGCGGCGATGGCCGTTCCGAATGTGATCACCGGCTCGGAGAAGAACTGGATATGACACCGGTCCGCCTTGACCGTTCTTTCCCCTACGAAGTACTGCCAGCACAGGATGGGCGGAGCCCAGAGAACGAACGACACCAGCCACGCTAAACCAATCATAACAGCCGCTCGCTTCGGGGTCCTCTTGGCCCTGTATGTCAGAGGCCTCGTGATGGAGAAATACCGGTCAAAACTTATTACTAACAGGTTCATAACGGAGGCATTGCTGGCTACGTAATCCAGCGCTAACCAGAGGTCACAGGCCAGGTTCCCTAAGGACCAGTATCCCATAAGTATGTAGGAGGTGTACAAATTCATGGACAGGACTCCTATGATGAGGTCAGCGAAGGCTAAGCTGAGGAGGTAGTAGTTGTTGACCGTCTTTAGTTGGCTGTTAACCTTGAATGACAGCATCACCAGGACGTTGCCTATGACAGTTATCAGGCTGACAATGGCGGATACGCTGGCTATGGTGATGACCTCCCATAGGTTGTGTGGCACAGGCTGAATGTCTGATGTATTGCCGTCCAAGGTGGAGTTTTGGAACTGAATGTTGTTGATGTCCATGACGGTTGTGTCGCTGTCTCTTGCAGTCATGAGGTTGAACAGGCTGTCTGTGCTTCCATTATCATTCACCGTGGATCACCTGAGAAATAGACCAAAAACCAGGATATGACAATGGTACACTATCTACAGGTCTGTGTAATGTTTTTCTAAATCCATTGAGGATTGGTGACTTTTCTAAGATACTTTTCTAAGATGACAACATTTGTCATACGATACATTATAACACGATGAGTTGTTTTATTTAATCACTGTGTATACATCTTTTTATTTATTTAATCATTAGTTTGGAATAAATATTCGACGTATTCTCGAATTTAGCAGTTGTTAATGTGATGTGTACGAAAGAGGATAACAGGCGGAACGAAAAACGGCCTTTAGATCGTTGCCGTTTTCCGTCGGAACATTTTACGAGACACCCGGAGGTTATTTGAATGTGTTACACTGAAAACGCTCCGTCAGTCATTACAGTGATGGAGGGGAAACCGAGTAGGGGTCGTCAAACTAGTTGGAAGAAAGGGGGAGCTGGAAATGACAGCGGTGCCTCGGGGGGTGAACGGGTCCGGGGAAGAGGCCGATATGGCACTGGAAGGGGTAAAAGAGACCATTATCGAGGCCGTGGCCGCGGAGGGCCACCGGCAGCATTTGAAAGGGTGAGGAGCTGGTTAAAGTTTCTAGACATCTACAGTAGGCTACACAGCACATCAATTGATCTTTCAAAGAATTATAATGCTTTCCGTGACTGAGTTACCTATCTGATATGTTGAACTAGTTACGTAGCTAATTGTTAATGGTAGTTATCGACCCGTATGCTTCTCGGCAATGTTGTTGTTGTTGTTGTGGTGGTTGTTGTGGTTGTTGTTGTTGTTGGTTTGAATGTTGCAGTGCGCATGCTTTTCGTCACCTGGTAAGAACAAGATAGGGAGCAATTCGCTTAACAATACTTTTTAGGTTCCTCATTTAAATCGGTTTTGCAACATTTGAAGCGTTTTGCAATGAAATATTTTGTTTTCCGAAACAAATACATCACATAGGTAATATTGAGTGTTGTGTTTAATGAACACAACTCTTCACATTTCAGTGTACAAATTCCCCGTTTTGTATTCGCAGGACCAGACTGAAGACAGCAAGACTGAGGTGTGGGAGGATGAAGGGATGGAGACTTTCACCCGGAGGAAGTTGGAGTCTAACTGGGACCGCTACAAGGAGTCAGAGGAGCAGGAGACTAGCAGTGACATGCCCACACAGAGAGGGACTGACTACTATGTCCTGCTGGAATCAGCTGGTAAGTGATCACACTTCTGTGGACTCTGTGCCAGCACATACATGTATGTACCACAGTCTTTATCTAGAGCAGGGTGTATTCAAACCTGGACCCACTCATTTTGTCCCCTTTCAACCCTTTTATCAGTTACTTATTTATACCTAGGGAAACTGGAAGGAAGGATGAGGTATAACAGAAAACCAGCAGGCTCTGGACCTCTTAGGGGTTTTGAATACCCCCGCTGTATGTTAGGTAAAGGCTCTGGTGCGCTGGACTGTAATTCCTTATCTTGTTGTTCAGTCCCTACTCCACCTGTTGTGTTTGTTTTGTAAGAAATCACTACTCTGCATTAGTCATGTGATACTTCTACTGCCTCATGTCATGGAAGCGATAGTCAGTATATGGGCAGTGTTATGTTAAGTGTTCTCGTTTCGTGTTGTTATTTGCGTCAGTTTCTGAAGAACATATTTCTCACTGGTGTTTCCGATTTAAATACAGACACTGACGCTAGCTTTGCCTGACTGATTCAGAAAAAAAACATGAATACTCATATTGTTCTGGTGAAATGTGTTGGATTATGAAAGTGAAAGTTCATTAGTGTTGCGTGGCCATGCTCCTTGGGGCCCCTGTGTGTGATAGATAGCATGTATACCGTGCACAGGTGCCAGGTTATTTGGCAAATTTTTAAGGCATTACTAATGATTTATTAAAGATTTGGCATTGGTCATAGTTGTAAACCTAAATGTTATTTATTCATATTCAACTCCTTGATAAAACATGTATGGCTGCAAAAAAAGCATGCTATAACATTTGTCATTATTTTGGGTGGGAGAACAGTCTGTGGCCATGTTGAAAGAAAGTACTACCAGTCATGTTAACTCAGGATTGTTAATCGAATATACCTGAAGAACTCAGGGGCTGTTGACCATTTACATAAAATGTTAGTGCCTTGTTTGAAAGGCAGAGTGCAAAACGTATTTACAGAAAGTGTCGTGTGTAGCTGTGTTTTGTTCACACCGTCGTTCCATTCTGTGTGTGTGTCTGTGCACCACTGTGGATAGAATAAAGAAAATAAATGTAGGCATTAAGTAAATAATTTATATAACACCCATTTTAAAGCACAGAGTGGGTTTGGGTAAAGTGTCTAAAGTGTGAGTTTATTAGAATGCCAGTCAATATATGAAATTGCAAACTTTAGACAGCTAATTCATTCCCTACCACAGCACAGATTGTACATTCCACCCCGACAAACCCCCAATATGCCCTGTCTCGCCTTTCAATAATCCTCTGACGGTCGTATCTGTGACTCCTCTCCGTATAGTCAAAATGAGTTCTGTGGAGACGGTGACATCGTTTGGCTCAACTGTCCCCTGATGGGTGCTTATCTGCTTTTGCGTCTCATTTCTCTGAAGTTGTTCTCCTCGGAGTCTGCAGGGTGATTGATATTCATGAGGTTTATTTGTGTCATCTATTTCTGAGCAGCCCCTGCCACAGGCCCACACCTACAGCCCTTCGCGCGAAAGGAATTAAAGCCAATCTCTTTCGCTCGTACATTCAATCTCTTCTTGTATCCATCTCTCTATCTCTGTCACGGTCTCCTCTCAGTCTAGGGGGCCTCTGGGACCAAACCAAGTCAGTCTCTTTCACCCAGGGGGGGGTTGCGTAACTGATGCTTATTACAGATGTGTTGAGGCTGAGTGCACTGTTTTGAAACCTGTTCCCGGTCCCTACCAGGGACCTATTCCGTCAGGTGACCCAGAGTGCCCAGCGTCTCTGCGGGTCAGTGAGGTCGGGGGTTATTGTGTTGCTGTGTGGTGTTACCCCGTTAACCCCCCCATCGCTGTGTTTTGCCCACTCTTTCATATTAGTCATTGTAGAGGAAAAAGAGGAGCAGCCGTCCAACACTCCAGTGGCTCTTTAGTTTAATGTGGGTGGAAATGTGTTTCCAAGGTTTTCTTCCTGGGCAATTACGGTGTCCATGGAGTCTGGGTTTCTGCCCTCAAAGTTCCACCTCCACCCCCTTCAGTATGGTTTTTCTTGCCCATTTCCCTGCTTCTCAACATTTCTCTTTCATATTCCTCTCATGTCTGCCTCTCTCTCTGTTGCTCATTCCTGCCGTCCCCTTCTCTCACCCCTTTATTTCGACTTTCACCCCTCTCTCACCCCTCTCTCCCCTCCCTCACCCCTTTGTCGTCTCTCTCCCCTCTCTCCCCTCTCTCCCCTCTCTTACACCTTTGTCGTCTCTCCCCATCTCTCCCCTCTCTTACCCCTTTGTCGTCTCTCCCCCTCTCTCCGCTCTCTCACCCCTTTGCCCCCTTTCCCCCTCTCTCATCTTCTCTCACCCCTTCATGCCGTTTTCTCCCCCTCTCTCCCACTCTCTTTCCCTTATTCCTACTGTCCTATTCTCCTCCCCTCTCCTGTCTGTTCTGTGGTTGTTTTAGTCGGGGTGGTGGTGAATCCGGGGCTTTTTGAGTGTTGAAGTATCCTCTTGTGTTTGTTATGTGGTGAGAACAGGACACATTGTGTTGGTACAGAGGCCAAGAAGATCACATCACATCCTTATATAGCCTATGCCTGCACTCAGCTCTCCACTGTTTTGAAGGAGTATACATTAGAACTGGATCTATGCTTTTATGTAAGACCGATATTGGGAGTCCTGAAGGGACCCTGAATCTCTCCATGTTTGCCTGAGTGTATTTATGAGAGCCTGCCGGGTTATTTGGAGCATGTTGATTAAATGCAAATTAAAAGTGCAACTAACCCAAACTATAATAGTTATTCTCTTCTGGCTGAATAAAGAGGTTAGCCTTAGTTCTTTGACCTTGACTGAACAGATATGACTGTGACGTTAATAAATAGACATCAGACCTGGCACGAGTGGAGAAAAAGAACCTTAACAGAACAATCATACGAAACAATCTGCCAATTTACTGCAATCACCACCCCTCTGAACTCTCATTCATCACCCCTCTAAACTGTCAATCACCACCCCTCTGAACTGTCAATCACCACCCCTCTAAACTGTCAATCACCACCCCTCTAAACTGTCAATCACCACCCCTCTGACCTGTCAATCACCACCCCTCTGAACTGTCAATCACCATCCCTCTGACTTGTCAGTCTCCACCCTTCTGAACTGTCAATCACCATCCCTCTGACTTGTCAGTCTCCACCCCTCTGACCTGTCAATCACCATCCCTCTGACTTGTCAGTCTCCACCCCTCTGACCTGTCAATCACCACCGCTCTGAACTGTCAGTCACCATCCCTCTGACTTGTCAGTCTCCACCCCTCTGACCTGTCAATCACCACCGCTCTGAACTGTCAGTCACCACCCCTCCGATCTGTCAATCACCATCCCAATGACCTGTCAATCATCACCCCTATGAACTGTTAATTATCACTTTCTAGGCATAGGGAGACATAGAAATAAGTTGTGGTATTTTCCTTAACTGTAAAATTCGAATTAATACAGGGTTTCTCAAAAGTTTTTTTGCCCTCTTTGGACTAAAATCATAGCTCTTTGGGTGTGTGTGTGTGTGTGTGTGTGTGCATGCGTATGTATGTGTGTTAAGAGCTTTTCTTTGTTATATTGATTTTTAAAAAAGCTGTGTTTTTCAAGACAATCATGCTTTCCTGTTGAAATACCGTTTACCGTTAGACAATATTTCTATGTATGTCTGTAACTGTGTGAGACCATACATGCAAAGATTGCTGGGCCTTTTAGACCCATTAACTTCAGATCAATCCCACGGTCCTGCCTCAGAACCAACATCTGCGTCCGACATGGCCAGTCGCTGAGGGAATGCGTCTTCAGGAATCAATGAAACCTGCCCCACTGCCTGTGCTACCTGTCGTCCAATGGCATCATCCTGAAGCTCAATAATAGCTCTGGTTATGGAAGGCTGACGCCCATGTGTTTTTCCTATATTGTGATTGGCCAGTACGGGATAGAGAGATGGGGTTGGTCACATTGACCTGGCGCTGCAGGATTCGCTGTGTGTGCTGTGAAGAATAATCACAAATAGGTATCTTTTGTGAAGCCAAGTCTGTAACCATGAAACAGTTTGTTTGATCAGAGCCAGACGTTCATTATAACCCTCTCTCTCAGAGCTCGTGATGTTGTCTAAGGTAGAACACCGGCAGGGCTCTAGACTCCAACCGTTCCACTTGCTTATGTGCCTAATTGTTTACATGGAACGTTAATTTAGGAGGGCCACTGAAATTACTTCAGGAAGTTCTATTTATGCGCTTGTCAATGTCGAGCCCAGGAAGGCTTTTGTTTGAGTATTTTGTCCTTTTGTTGTCAGAGGCTCGAGTTCTTTTGTATTGGCTTTCCGTGGCCGCGATCTGATAAGTGAAGCGACGTGAATGCGCGTGGGTTTTACATTTCAAGGTTGAACCTTTGGCACTCTTTGTGTGGTGGAAGAGCCTACACACTTAACAACCATGCCGGTGTGAAAGAAGGGGAATGGAATGTTGCCATGTACATGCTGCTTTCAATTCCTACAGTCCTTAGGACGTCATCTTCCTGCTCGTCTGTGGTGAGGGATTTAGTGCTGTAGATGGTTGATTGATCTGAGTTAAACAAGCTCAGGTCCATTAATTGAGATAAACAGATGAATGTCTCAGTAACATCAGGTCCTGATGCCGCTTAAACACTGTTAATATGTGAAGAACACACACACCTTGTATTTGTTTAGATAAAACACCCCTGATAACCTGAACTGTCCAGCGGGTCTCAGCTGCAAGGCAAACACATTTCTCTTAGGGATCCATTGATTATTCCCAATAACAAGACTGACCGTCACTACCCAGACACGTTTCTGTTAATCAAGATGGATTTGTATTTCAAACCTGATCGTCTGTCATTGTTGTAATTACGAACGCTTGATTAAAGATCACTCTGCAGGCAGATGAATTAGGTGAATCGATGGTCGGCTTAATGAATGGAAGTGGAGCTGCATGTATCCTGATTACAATGAATTATAATGAAGACTCTAGGCTGGGACACTGGTACCCACTGGTACCTACTGAAGTATGCTTTGATCATCAGCATATGCTTTGAAAAAAGTCTGGCTTTGCTAATCTTATTGTCAATGCTGGTTCTTCAGTTGAGTCAGGGCTTGGTCCGTGGTTTCGATTTGTCAGCAGATCACAGCTGCCCCATATTCCCCCTCAAGTCCAATTGCCACTACACTGTCTACTGGATCACAACCTACTAATTTTTCTCAGAAAAAAAAAAAACAGTGGTAGTAATTTTGTCATCAATTGAATTCTCCTGCTATCTGCGTCATTGGATCCCATGTCAGAGACGTTCATGAGATGTGAATAAGTCCTTTAAAGGTTGGAGTTTCATTGTCGCACAGCAGTTTTAACCCATTTAATTCAAATTTTTCCCCAGACATGAAAATATCCAAATCATGTGTCATTAGTAATTAATTATATTTTTTATCATATTCTTTTAAGGAAAAGTAGGTAATAAAGTATGTTTTATGGTCGGTCACAATTGTTGACCGGTGGGATTAAATGGGTTAATGTTTAAATCAAACAGTGCGCACACAGAAGTCAACAACCAGTTCAGTCTTCCATTTCCTGAGTCATTAAATGATATGAAAGACATGCCTACCTTCTAAGTCTGACCGCTGATGGCTCAGGTGCCCCCCAGGTGAGACGGTTGTCCACAGGACCGCTTCTCTTCGGGATGTTTATCCTCGCCCAGGTCTCGCGCTAGCCTCCTTTCTCCTCACTGTCCCTCACTCCTTACTCCCTTTCAGTTCTTTTAATGGCCTCTTTCTCAGTCTTCTCTCGCGCTCTCCCCCACTCCACTCCAAACGAGGTCAGGTGGAAAGCACAGCTGAAGGGCCAAGTAGAGGCGTTCGTCCCCTCCTCAGGTGTTCCAGTGTCTGTGTGGCTTGACGCTGGCAGTGTGACTTGTTCGCAGCAGCTCCAGTGTTGAAATGACGAACTGACAAACAGCCTCTCAGAGCTACAGCGGAATAGAGGCAGATGTGCTCCCACCTCAGTTCTTCTCACAAGAGGCGAGTTTAACCACTTTCTCTGTTGTTGCTGTGATCTTGCCGATGTGTTCTCTGGTGATCTCCTTTTACAATAGCAAAGGGATTATGACTAGATCTACCAGGCTTTCACTGGATCTCCACTGGGAGATTTGGTGAATGTACCAGATCCAGGTAGTTGTTGAAAAAACCCCCAAAACTATTTAGCAGATAGTCAGATGTTTTCTGGATCTGTCTTTTGACGTTAGAGCAGCTCTGTAGTAAGGGTGAGCGTGGAAGGAATGGCTGTCTACCCTCTGAAGTCGTAGTGGCTGACTGCCCTGACTAACTATTCTTTGGCTCCCTAGCCCGTGTCTTCTGTAGGTTTTGTAGCCTGTCTCCTCTGCAGGTTCTGTAGCCTGTCTCCTCTGTAG